>SKCR01039864.1:0-53508 GCA_019454045.1 Zanthoxylum bungeanum
ACTGTTTAATGCGTATCCCTAGAAGGAAAATGGTAGCTCAGAGTGACTCATAATTAACCTTATCATGTCCAACCAAATTTGGTTTCTCTGTTCGGACACACCGTCAAATTGAGGTGTTCCGAGAGGAGTCCACTATGAAAGAATACTATACTCTTTCAAATAGTCAAGAAACTTATTGCTTAAGTATTTTCCACCACGTTCTAACCGGGACGGTTTAATACTTTAGCCAGTCTGTCTGTCTACTTCGAGTCGAAACTCTAAAAGTTTCTGATTTGTGTTTCACAAGAAACACATAACCATAACGCGATGCCACATCCGTAAAGCTTACGAAGTATTCATATCCACCTCTAGCCTAGCTAGATATGGGCCCACTTACGTCACTATGAACGAGGGCTAACAGATCGGTGGCACTTGCACTTTTACCAAGTAAAAGGTGTTTTAGGCACTTTGCCTAATTAAACTAGATTCGTAGACATCATTTGAATTAGAATCAAATCCGTCCTAGTATCCACTCTTCGAAAGTGTGGATATACGAGTCTTGTTAATGTGTCCCAGACAACAATGCCACAAATAAGTCTCATCTGATTAATTCAGTTTGAGCTATTTGTTTGTCATGTTATATGTATGAGATTAATTTATATTCTAAATATAAATATTGTTATTCACATTAATGTGCTTATCTCAATATATCTTTATAAAATAAAACACTTAGTGTTCTAGAATATAAAGGTATACCCGCAATGGGTTAAACTTAGATATAGAGATAATGTTTTTAGTCAAACTAGGTACATTTTAACAGTTTCCTAATTTAAGTACATACCCAAAGGGTAGTTCCTAAACTTAGGTTTCTACGGTTAAAACAGTGACTCTTGTCCCGTTTCCGAATCGCAGGGTAGATCTCAACTGAAGTCAATCTCCTGCTAATCAGCACATTCTGCACATCAGTACATATTTATGTACCACGTTTAATATCAAAAATCCAATTTTGAAACTAATAGTGAACATGTTAATGACAAACATACTTGAAGCTGGAGCCTTGCCCCGCCTTCACTTCCTTCATGTCTGCCTTGTCCATACGGCAGTCACGCTTTCAGTGACCCTGTTTGCCACAGTTTAGGCAGACATCTTGGGTTATGTCATTTGTCTTCCCAGAAGATTGTGATGATTTTGCCTTTGCCCCATTTTAGAAGCTCTGGCTCTGCCTCCTAGAGCATAGTCATCAACTCTCCAAGAGTTACTCTTGATTCATAATGAACATGCCTCAACTTTCGGGTAGAGACTATAAGATCAAATCTTTGGTAGTCTCGGCCATGTAGGTAATGCCCAACTAACCTAGCTGATCGATGTCAGCAATCAGCAATCATCTACGACATCTAGTGCTCGACAGATGATGTACCTCTGACATACGCGAGCAAAATAGCTTCTTTGCAATTTGTACTTCTAAGGTCTAAGAATAGATCTATGAAGATCTTTGATTTCATCATCATGGTACAAGGATCTAATCCTTAATATTGACGACGGAATTAAAGTGTCATTGCATTAAGCAAAAGGATTGAGCACTAAAGTTATCATCACCATGAGTCTTCCAAACTCATGCTCCATTATTCGCTCAACTCCGAGCTTAGGCCCAAGAGGTTTTTCTATCAAATAGAATAACTTCTCAGTTCCCAGGACTATCATGAGGTTCTATTCCCAATTTTAAAATTAAAGCCGTTTAAAAACATTTTCTCCCAAGATTATGTTCTAAACGCTAATCTTTCAGTTATCTTGATTTCATTTGTCCAACTATCCAATCAACGATTTCGAGTACAATTAAATATAATGATTACTATAGTCTAACTATATAATCAACTATTATTTGATTGGTTAAATTCAAATATATTGATTACTATAATCCAATTATATAATCAACTATAAATGAAGTAGTTTTAATACAGTCCAACTGTTTAATTTAAAACAACAATAAATATTAGTCCAACTAATATATTTATTAATAAATAATGACGAAAAATGAAATGAGCGCGTATTGGCAAGTATCTAACGAAATTGCAAATTTAATACTTGCCTCCCACTATTTTTCGGCGAGCCTCTAGCCCTCCATTGAGTACTCGGGAAACCTAGTTTCCTAGTGGGCTAGGATCCCGTTAAATAACACACAACCTTGACTTTGGCCAACAAGCGTATGATATTTAACTAGGTAGATCTCTAAGATCAATTGGATCTCATCCAATTCCTAGATCCAGTAGGTGGACATCCAAGTCCGAAACATATATCCAATATATGCCAATATATCCAATATATTCCCTAAACTAAGCCTTGGCTTTGGCACAACAAACTTAATGATTCCAATTAAGCGGGAACCATTGACTTTGGAAAGCTTCGTAATCGATGTCGATGGACAGGAAGTGATCTTGACTTTGGCCAACAAATCACAACTTGGACAAGACATACGATATGGAACAAAGCCTTTATGATTCAAACACATCCGCGATGGACAAAGGTCTTGACTTTGGCCAACAAACCAGTGTCAATCTTGGATCTTGAGAATGAATCATTCAATGGAAGGAAAACGCATAATAATTATTGAGGTTTTTTCGCGTAATTGGCAACCAATTAATTTTCTTTGATTAGGTCTCATCATACACCCTTAAACATGCATTCTAAAAGCATAATAAGGCGCGATAAATAAATAATAATGATATGTGGATGGATATTTAAAACATTTTGTTCCTAGAACAAATCTCTCCTTTTCCACTCCCCGGTTAGCACTATTCTTACTTCTACCCAATTACATAACACTTCTAAAGAAACCTCATTTACATTGAGGGGAATAGGTGAGAAGAGAAAATAAAAGAGTTAAGAGGTAATAGGCTGGACACGCAGGTCCAATTTAATAAATTCTAAATTTATTACAACAATTTCCAAAATTGCCCTCACCCATCTAATATCCATCTGATATACATTATTCATACATCACATCCATGTATTCACACAAAGCATGTTATCAATCAATCTAATCTAATTAATTAATCTTTAATTAATGATCATCCAATGTTCAAACAACGATTTGATTTGCGCGAGTCCAACTCGTTTAAGAATAAGTACTCAAAGTACGAATTCTTGAATAATATCAAACTACAATATTAAATCCAATTTAATTTGTATTCAATACTAATTATTTATTTAATTCCAAATTAAATAATTACAATTTATTAATGACCTTTGCGACTTAGATTCTAAATCTAATCTTAACGGGTCTCAAAATCCAATTAACATCCAATGTCAATTTAATTAAAGTCCAATGGGCTTTCAATTAATTTACAAGGTATGGACTTTGGCAACCAAAGCCTAATAAGGAATCACATTTTGCCAAAAATCAATTTAGGCCCACTAGGCCCAATTAAAATTTTAAAGGCCCATTATATTATATTTGGACTTTATTAAATGGTTTTAGGCCCAATTGGATCCAACCAATTAACCTAAACCAAACTTGGCCCAACCAAGCCCATTAAGCCCAAATAGAACTTTATTAGCCCAATTCCAAATTTAGCCCAACTAATTAAATTCCAATATTCCAAAATCATAATTTAATCAATTAAAGTGTATTAGCCATAATTAATTATTTAAATCAACATTTCCAAAATACCAATTTACACAATTAATCATGCTTTAATTAATCAACTTATGTCCAACACAAATTGAAGCAAAATCGATCCCAACATGCTCTTAAGCTCTCGGCAATAGGGGACTTTTTATATCAATTTTGATTTCAATCCAATTAAATCACAAACTAATATATCCCATGCATTTTAAACATATCCAATTGTCTAAAATTCAAAATCACCAAGAGCTAGGGTTCCAACATATATTCGGTCAAGCCTCAAATTTGGGGAAAATTAATCCAATTCATTTTTTTTTTCAAATTGATCATGCACAACTCAAAGTTAACATATTATAAGCATGCTCAAACAAACAATTTGCCTAAAACATGCTCAAATCAAAAAAAACCCAAATTAAAGTTCAAGAACCCTAAATTCAATTTCATGCTCAATAACTGCTTTGATATCATTGTTGGGTTTTCTAGGTCAAACCAAGATCAATTAAGCAATGAAACATGTGAATACAACAAAGTAAGAATGCGGAAAATACTCACTTTGATCGGATTTTCGATGCGTTGAACACAAAAATTTGCTCCATGGAAGTTGCGGCCAAGCTCCTCCTTTGAAGTTGATCTCCAAGCTTTCCTCTTTGAAGTGTTGAATCCAAGCTCCAAGCTTTGATTTGAGATTCCAAGCTCAAAGGTTGGTTTCCCTAACACATTTGAATGATTCCTTGAATGTGCTAGCAACAACAAAATCTTCTTCTTCTTCCTCCTTGTTTCGGCCAAAGAAGAAAAATGGAGAGAGTAATTTTGGGTTCAAAACCGTGAGAGGGAGAGAGAGGTGAAAGACTTGTGTTTTTGTTTCTAAAACAATTACACTTCAAGTCAACTCCAAATATTTGGTATATGCTTTTCTAAAAAGCTAAAACAAATTTGGAGGGAAAATAGCATTCAATGCTACCAACAACTCCCATCACTCAAAAAGTGACTTGCATCACATCACTCAAAGTTGATGTGACTTCCATCACAAAAGGTGACTTGCGATGTGACTTGTGGGCCCAACTTTAAATTCAAAATGCGAGTGGTCCCGCAAACACATTCCGAGCTCGGGTTCGTTAATTCTGAATTAACGAATTTTCCGTTGCGACGTAATTAAATCAAATTTAATTAAATAATTATGCCTAGTAAAATTACTATTCACGTCGCTAGTGAATTAATTCTAAATTAACTCGTTCGCCCGAATTAAAATCTAATTTTAATTCCGCGTCGAAATCTAATTTCGTTTAATATATCGAATATATTATTTTCTCGATTAATTCCAAATTAATCGTTCTCTCTCTTCAAATAGTATTTTATCCCAGATAAAATCTCTCCACAATTAATCATAGATTAATTATGTTCGAATCATACGTCATCTGTGAATCTTCGGGAAGCGACCCATGAGATCTCTGGATATGTTGGCAGTAAATCCGGTCGTCGGACTATCCGAACACGTACGTACCTAGTACTACATTTTTACCGATTTACGAGATATGGTTGGCTTCTAGCAAAGCACCGTGCCTACCCAATTCTCCGGATATATTCTTAAAGGAATATATAATCTATGTCTGGCGTAGTATACATAGTATTGTGTATTGCGATCCAGTATCGGATGTCACATGCAAGGCCTGGGGCTGGATTTGTGTCTGCCCCGTACGAAGCGTATATCAGATCTCTGGTAACTAGTCTCTATAATCGGATAAACATGATCTAGTCATATTATCCCGATGACTGCAGTACTAAAGAGTATTAGTTCCGTATCTTGCGTGATCATCATCTCCATATGACTGGAGTGATACTTCCATCTTGACATCACACCCAATACACTACGATTCTCAATATACCAAGAAGAGACGTACACAGAACCTGTTAAAGCCTTGGACGACCAAAACCAAAGGACATTGATTGTCGCAAGTATCAGCGATGCAAGTCTCAGGTTAAGACCAAATACATCTACCCTGATTCGAACTTCCATAGACACATAGTCATACTACCAATGGAATTACGAGGGGTCTATCCAGAGTGAAGTTGTTTCCATACCATCGGTAAACACAACCTCCTATTACACTTGCATGACTATCCAATACCCAAATATATGAGAACTATGCGGTTATGCTCCCATAACACGCACAAGTGCAACACTAGTCTATTCCGCATTATCGATATCCAATATCGATAATACTACGACTATGGATATTTTAATGATTAAACCTTAGTGGATTAATACTGTCTCATATCTTATTAATCTGGAACTAATCATATGGACCTTTATCATTTATATATCCCGGTAATCCAATTACAAATGATAAAAGAGCAATTTCCTTTGTCACATTGTTAATTTGTACAACAGCACCATGTTCTGTACAAATAGTGATCATATGGGTCATAATTTTCCAACAGACCGGAGGTTGAAAATCTTCCTTCGGGTCCTTATGGATTATGGTTGTAAATAGCTTGGGTTGCATTCGTTCCGCCGATGCCATGTTGTTGAATGGCACAATGAGGGAATTTTCTCATTTGGCCAAGTGGTTATAATGGCTCGGGGCTGCATTTGTTCTGCTGAAGCCATATTATTGAATAGTACGTGGACGGAATATTCCCTTGTGGCCAAGTGGTTATAGTGGCTCGGGGCTGCATCCGTTCCGTCGAGGCCATGCAGTGTGTTGACACAAAGAGGGAACATTCCTTTGTGACCAGGTTAATTGATCAGCTCGGGACTCGGTTACTTCCCGTTGAGGCCATATTGTCATGTATTGGTGTAAGGAGGGATCATTCAATTGCGACCAAGTGACTTAGATGGCTTAGGGTCAGACTTTCTCCCCAATGCCTCTCTTCGTCAGATCGGCTTGGGGCTAGGTTACGTCCCGTCGAGGTCCTGTTATGATGTGTTGGAGCAAGAATGGTTCATTCTCTTGTGGCCAAATGACCTATATGGCTCGGGTAGGAATTTATCCCCCGAGGCCTTACTGTTTTGGTGAATGCCCGAGGATGGGAGCCTTCCCTCGTGGCTTGTATTTTGTTTTGCAGGTCTTTACATATCATTCCCTTCTGGGATCATAGCATGTCAAGAGCATACATCAGCCCAAGGTGGGCCAAACTGAGCATCATTAAACAGAGAAGCCAATGGATGAACTGACCAAAGTTAGCCTGAATCAACCTCTTTAGTTAGAGAAAGCCTAGTGGAAAAGATGGCCAATTTATTAATAGGAAGCAGAGAATGAACCACCATCTTTTATAAAGTTCTCGATATTAACTCTCTAACTCGTTGATACCAAGAACTGTGGGACATATGTTAATAGTGGTTTTTCACCCCGAGGAAGCTTAAATGCCGAGGAATGGTAGAATAGGATTTGTACTTGGCCAATAAAGGATGATAAAGGTTCAAGGGCTCAGAGAGACTGAAGTCAAGCAGAGGGTCATGGCCTTATTATGCAAAAGAGTCCTCTCAATGGAAGAATTTGCTGGTGACAAAATAAGTTGGGATACCAACCCGACCTAGAGAATAAGTACTGGATTTGGCAGCATTTGAGTGTTTGTGGAAGCCGACCTAATTTGGTCACTGTTTGTGAACCCAACCGGGATAAAGAAGTTAGGAAGTTTGATCGAGCATCATTCACCTCGGTATACTGACTCGAGAAACGAAGCTGAGATCACAAGCTTTGCCTGAAGTCATGTGATGTATGCCTTAATTGAAAGGATAAGCTTCTAGAAGGCTAATGACGATTTTGGGAAAAGCAACACTTCTCATTGGAAGTAGCCCCTGCCAACCACCATAAGGCGGTGCAGTGGCAGGGAAATAGCAGAGAAGAGCCGACATAGGCCGCCAGAGGTCAGTGCAGTGATAGTAAAATGAGTTATTCTAGTTAGCACATTTATGGGTAGTTGAGGAGAGTTGCGATGGAAATGATGGCAATGTGACATAAGCTGACATCATAGGCGGTAGAATAGTGAATTTTGAATCCTATATAAAGGGGTTGAAGTTTCAGATTCAATGAGAGTTTTTTGGATAGCAAATCTCACATCTTTAAACTTGTAAAAGATTTAAGAGCTTCTAAACTAGTGATAGAGAGAGAGGAAAGCATGTCGGCAAGCGACCAAGGGAATGAATTGTATCAGGCTAGTAGTAAGACCCATGTATTTTTTACTCTTTCTAAGCTCTAAACCCTCGTAATAAAATACCCATTTCACCCATGGACGTAGGTTGGAGCCACTCTCCACCGAACCACGTAAATCCATGTTTCTGTGATTTATCTGTCTATCTCCTATGTTTGCTTTGGTTCCCTACTAACCAAATAAATTCACTGATGATGGAGGTTTATTCGAATGGTTAATTTCTCATATTACCCTTCGAACGAAAACCAAACTTCAATATAAACCATTTTTTAGTTTCACTTTCACTAAATCTGATGAACAATCTATGTTCTAACAATCTGCGTGTAGCTTAAAAGAAAAAAAAATCTCGTGCTATTTGATTATACAAAAATTAATACATGAGCACAAATATGATTATTTATTAGATACTAAAACTTTTAATTATTATTAACCAATTACTGATGTCATAGTCACATAAATCACCAATACTAAATTTTTTAAATATTGAAAATTCGCGACTAGCCTAAGGTTTTGACCCTATGCGGAAATACAAACAATAAATAGGACAAGTCCTGATTATTGTAACTATGGAATCTCAACAAGTAACCACAATAATCAACAATTGAAATATGCTGCAAATATAAAAACAATAACAATAAATTAAAGCAACAAATATAAATCAAACACACAAAATCAACACAAGTAATTTTGGTGACGAAGTGGAAAACTCATGCGAGTAAAAAACCACTCCGGGTATATCGGCTACCAACCCAATCCACTATATAGAGAAAACTTACAGCGATTGTCAAGACCTATGGTGGCAACTCCACTGAGTCAAGTACCTCAATACTGCAAGAACTCAAGGCAATTCCTCAAGCCCGTGACCTACGGTTTTCTTCAGAACCTCTAAAGTCTCTGAGTATATTGTAACACCTCTGACGCCGGAACTCCGACTACCAAGCTTCCTCCTAAAGAACTCTCAAGTATTAGGAATTTTGGGTTATGTTGTGATGAAGGTTTATCAAAGATTGAATCTCACCATTAATGAAGAAGACAATGAGATAAGAAGTCTTCAATTGTGGATTCAAGAAAGGTTGAAAGCTTTGAGAGATTTTGGCTCAATGATAATGTGTTTCAACAAATGGGGATGGAGGCTACATGTTATATTTATAGGTAGGGTGAAAAGCTAGGGTTTTTCAAAGTGAAAATGCACAAAAACGCGTCCAGATCGCAGTCGCGTTCGAACGGTTACTCGAACACAACACGAACGCGCGTCTACTGGAAAGACTCGTTCTAACTCCACTCGAACGCACAATGAACAGATGCTCTCTGGAATGATCATGTTCCAACCCAACAAGAACGTGCCTCGAACGTTTGCTGTCTGGAATGATATCGTTCGAACCCAATGGAGAACTTGCCACTAACGCCACACGTTCGAACCAAATAACAAACGCAACACTAACGCCAATCGTTCGAACACTACAACGAACGCACCACGAACTCATGTCTGATGAACAACAGCCAAAAACCAGTCCAATTGCACAAAGATCTTCATGATAGATTACAACTCAATTGAACTTGTTTTGTCACGGACACATGCCAATAAAAATGGAACTAACAATCTCCCCATTTGGCATTCCGTGACAAAACACTACCTAATACAAAGACTACGGTAACAGACCCAAAAAGAAAATAGTCAACTATCAACCATCAAAACAGTGACTTATTACATTAGGACTCGATCTAATACCTAACCAAATAGTCTTGAAAACAATGCTACCACAACAACAAACCTGCTTACCTGAAACATCCACAAACATCAATATACCGTGAAAAACATTGGGATTATCAAGTATAATATAAAACAGGTATAAAACTCATGCATGTACAGGTTGATATCTTTCTCCCCCTTAATCTAAACTCCCTGTAAAATGGAGATATCAAAGGATATCTTACGCTACTACTCCCCCTTAAACTACACTCTCCTTTTTTGTCACGAAATGACAAAGGATGAAGGAAACATGAGATAATGCATGCAAGAGTTTATGCAAACAAAACTTTATCCCCCTTACTAACAGGCCCACACAGTTAGCATATAGTCATACGGGAAGTAAACACTCATAAATATGCAACACAAATGGTATGCAATGACAAAAAACACACACAAACACATAATGAGAAAAAAAATGCTTATCAAAAACTGACTGAAATAGCACTTCAAGCAAATACAATGATACCCAGTCAGTATTCAGCTGTTTATGACATGAAACAATATGCATCATTTTAACTTTGGCTAAATACAACACTTATGCATATGATATAAATACCAAAGCATAACAAGCACTTGCGTGAGAAATAAATGCACAACGAAGCAAGGCTTAAGACCTTATTTTATGAGCTGGACACAGCCAAAGAAATCCATCTCTTAACATACCAAGTCCACAAAAATATGTGTTCAAACCCAGCACCTCTAGGACCTAAAAATAAGCAACATTGGTTACATGCTATGATATTTTCCCCATAACATTCATTAGCTCATAAAACTCCTTCTAGTGAAGGGTTTTTGCCCTTATCTTTTAAATTTGGCCTATTGGCTCTTTTGCTCTTAAGTCTCATGTAAATATTTTTTTTTTATTTCTTTTTGCTTTTACAAGGGGATAGAAAGGTCATCTAGTCAAAGGTCACACTATTCAGTAAACAAAGTATGATAGAAATTAGATTGCCAATCTAAAAACTCATACATGCGACCAATCCTTGACATAATAAAAACGTGTATGTGAGGTGCAAGCACAAGATATACCAAGAGTTTTTATCACATACACACATGCATATAGAGCATTAAGAAAAATATAAGCATATTATACATGCATAACCATATATCCTACATATCAGGATCACATGTACAAGCTAATAATGCTCTAACAAGCCATAAAATATTTTTTGGTCTTTTTAAATTTCAATTTTTTTTTATTTTTCAGATTTAACACAAAAAAAATAATGACACAACATGGCTTGACAATATCCAATGATACGTGGAGTTGTATCCCGAGTGCAGATCATACTACCGTCCATTCAAAATCGGCTATGAAATTTATGTCTAGGTTTCCATCCTATATACCAAGGAATATATAACAAAAATAAAACACACACACCCATATTGCAGTGAAAAGAAAATAAACGTGCAAAAACGTAAAACACACGTGCACACACACATGCAATGGAAAATACAAATGTAACTTCTAAGAAGAGTTACACCGAAGTGCACTCTCATTATACCTGTCAGGATCAAGGCATTCAGAAGTATAAGAGAAGACATCTTTCTTCCTCACCCAAAATCTTTCTAGGAATCTCTTTCACATGAGTATTCTCAGTCAGCAAAGCAAGTTTCTCACTAAGAAATTGTGTCTGTTTTGTTAGTGCAGAAACTTGAGAAACTAGATTTGAAGAATCAAATATAGGAGACACACTCTTAGGCCTCTTCTTTTGCTTGTGCAACATGAAGCACTTAGGCCTAATGTGTCCTGCCTTGCCACAGTGATGGCACACAGACACAAACCTCGAATGAGAGTGAGGTTTACCCACATCACCTCTAGGTCGAGGTTGGGTCACAGGACGAGGAAAAAATGAAAGAATCACATGACTACACTCAATAGGCTTCTTACCTAAGTCATGTTTATGAGGTTTAGGCACTGCTCTAGATGTTGACGCCTTATCACAATTAGGCTCAAAACTAATACCTAACAAACGATCCACTTTCTTATTCCCACTAGAAAATGCAGACAACTGAGTTCTAGTATTTTCAAGTTCAGCCTCTAAAGTTTGGACCCTATCAACTAGGCCTATATTCCTCTCCTCCGGGTCATCTACCATCAAGAGGCTTTGCTCAAATTTGGCTTGAGCTTCATTCTTTTCTAGCTTTACTCCTTTCAGCCTCTTATTGACCTCTATATTAGTCTTCTTAATAGCTAAACTCTCATTAAACAGTTCAATATAAGCTACTTGAAGACTTTCCTCATCTACAGACTCATCGAGAGAGACTTCTGAATCAGCATCATTAACTACAATCTCTCTCTCATCAGTCACACTAGCAGTAAATGCCATATAATTGCCCTTATTCTTAGGAGAATCATCACATTCTGAATCACTAAGGGAGGCTGCCATGGCTTCTTGCCTTTAACTCTAAGGTATGTGGGACACTCAGATCTAACGTGCTTATATCGTTCGCATTCATGGCACTGGACACCACGGGATCTACTATCCATATCCTCTCTAGACTGTCTCATGCTATGCCTACTCTCTCTAGGCCCATCCTCCCTATCTCTGTCACTACTATGGCCACTCTTCTTCAGCTTAAGAAATTTCCTAAACTTCTTTACAAACAAGGCCAAATCATGATCTGTGAGGGTATCCTCATCACTAGACGAACCATGAACAACTTTCTTCGCGATCTTTATCGCTATAGTTTTGGGCTTTTGATACTCAGGAAGTTTATGCTCATAAACCTACAGTTTTCCTATGAGGTCTTCTAAATTAAGCTGATCGAGGTCATTACTTTCCTTGATGGCAGTGATTTTGGGTAGGAACTTATCAGGCAGGGATCTAAGGATTTTTCTAACTATCCTACTGGTAGGAATAGTCTCACATAGGTTAACGCTTGAGTTAACTATGTCGTTAATCTCAACATAGAACTCATCAAAAGTCTCATCATCTTTCATATGGGCGACCTCAAACCTAGTGGCTAAATCCTGGAGTCTATTATTTTTGACAGATAATGTGCCCTCATGCACAATCTGCAGGATGTCCCAAGCATCATTGGCTATCTCACACATAGAGATTCTCCTAAATTCAGTAGAACAAACAGCACCATGTATGGCATTAATTGCCTTGTTGTTCCTATTGCTAGCATCAAATTCGTCCTTGGTCCAGATCAATTTATCTTTAGGGGAAGATACCCCATCAACTATAACTACGGGAGGTTTCCACATGTGTTCAACTGTCATCCAGACCCTCTCATCTAAGGACTTAAGGAACGCTCTCATGCGAACCTTCCAATGTAAATATTCTCGGACAATTTAAGGGTTGACTACGTTCCATAGCTAACGGGTCAAGGATCGAGTTCAGGCTCTGATACCAATTGAAAATTCGCGATTAGCCTAAGGTTCTGACCCTATGCGGAAATACAAACAATAAACAGGACAACTCCTAATTACTGTAACTATGGAATCTCAAAAAGCAACCACAATAACCAACAATTAAAATATGCTGCAAATATAAAAACAATAACAATAAATTAAAGCAGCAAATATAAATCAAATATATAAAATCAACACAAGTAATTTTGGTGACGATGTGGAAAACTAGTGCGAGTAAAAAACCACTCCGGTTATATCGGCTACCAGCCCAATCCACTATATAAAGAAAAACTTACAGCGATGGTCAAGACCTATGGTGGCAACTCCACCGACACAAGTACCTCAATACTGTAAGAACTCAAGGAAACTCCTCAAGCCCGCGACCCACGATTTTCTTCAGAACCTCTGAAGTCTCGAAGTAGATTGTATCACCTCTGACGCCGGAACTCCAACTAACAAGCTTCCTCCTAAAGAATTCTCAATGATTAGGAATTTTGGGTTATGTTCTGTTGAAGGTTTATCAAAGATTGAATCTCACCATTAATAAAGAAGACAAGGAGATAAAAATTCTTCAGTGGTGGATTTGTTAGTGTCTCTAAGACTTGTCCAAGGTCTCTAAACATGATATGTGTGTGAATAAATCAAATGGAGTTGCGGAAATACTCACTTTGATCATATGAGAAAAATTCAAAAATTCTTTGTTGTAGAAGCTCCAAGCTTTGTTGTTGAGTTCCAAACTCTTGGGTGAGTTTCCATATCACCTTAAAATGACTCCTCTAAGTGCTAGCTAGAATAATTTTTGAAAGAAAATTTTATTCTCCAAGAAGAGCCATTTTCGGCCAAGAGAGAAAAAAATAGGGAGATAGTGAATAATGATTTTTAAGTTTCCAAAACTTGTCTCAAAAAGTTGTGTGATGTGTAATTAAAGTCCAACCTTTAATGTTGCCAACCACTTCCATCACAAAAAGTGACATGTGATGTAAGTAAAGTGGGTCTCACCACTTTAAATTCAAAATTTAGTTGGCTTACACAACACACTTTGGGCCCGGTTCGTTTAATCCGACTAAACAAATTTTCGGCCGCGACGTAATTAAATCCAATTTAATTAAATAATAATGCCTAGCAAAATTATTACGAAAATCGCTTACGAATTAATTCCAAAATAATTCGTTCGCACGAATTAAAATTCAATTTTAATTCCGCATTAAAATCCAATTTCAATTAATATATCTAATATATTATTTTAGCCCAAATTAAATAAATTAAATAGTAAAATCCAATTTAACTATTAAATTTACTTTGCCGATTAATTCCAAATTATTCGCGTTCTTTTCTTCTACACGAATTAATCACAGATTAATTATTGTCGTAATTAATCCCAGATTAATTTTCTCTCTCATAATTAATCCCAGATTAATTCTTGTTCGAGTCAAATGTCATCGGTGAATCTTTGGGAAGCGACCCAAGAGATCCCTGGATATGTTGGCAGTAAATACGGTTGTCGGACCATCTGACACGTGCGTACCCCGTACCATGTTCTTACCGATTTACAAGACATGGTTGGCTTCTAGGAAAGCATCGTGCCTACCCAATTCTCCAGAAATATTCAACGAGGAATATATAATCTTTATCAGGCGTAGTATACAATGTATTGCATAATACGATCCAGTATCGGATGTCACATGCTAGGCCTGGGGTAGGAATTATGTCTGCCCCGTACGAATCATATATCGGATCACTAGCAACTAGTCTCTGTAATCGGATAATCATGACCAAGTCATATTATCCCGATAGTTGTAACATTTAAGAGTACTAGTTCTGTATCTCTGCGTGATCATCGTCTCTATATGACTGAAGTGATACTTCCATCTTGACATCACACCCAATACACTACGATTCTCAGTATACCTAGAAAAGGTGTACACATAACCTGTTAAAGCTCAGACGACCAAAACCAAAGTATACTGATTGTCGCAAGTATTAGCGATGTAAGTCTCAGGTTAAGACCACACACACCTACCCTGATTCGGATTCCCATAGACACATAGTCATACTACCAATGGGACTCCGAGGGGTTTATCCAGAGCAAAGCTGTTCCCGGTCCAACGGCAAACAGAACCTCATATCACACTTACATAAGTATCCAATACTTAAATATATGAGAACTATGTCGTTAAGCTTCCATAACGCGCACAAGTGTAATACTATCCTATTCCGCATTATCGATGTCCAGTCTCGATAATACTACGACTATGGATATTTAATGATTAAACCTTTCGTGGATTAATATTGTCACATATCTTATTAATCCGGTACTAATCAAATGGACTTTTATCATTTATATATCCAAGTAATCCAATTACAAAATGGTAAAAGAGCAATTTCCTTTTGTCACATAGTTAATTTGTACAAAAACACCATGTCTTTTACAACTAGTGATTCTATAGGTCATAATTGTCCAACAATCTCCCACTTGGACTATAGCCAATCACTCAAGTGTCGAACACCTGAACTATGTACGGGTCGCTCAAACTTTTGCTGAGAAATAGCTTTCATCAGCGGATCTGTATGGTTATCATCTGATACGATCTTTTGATCTTGACATCGCCACGATGTATGATCTCACGAATCAGATGAAATCGTCGAAGTACATACTTGGATCATTGATGAGACCGTAATTCTTTAGCCTGTGATGTAGCCCAGCTCAACTGCTAACAAAACTACTCCTAATCCAATTAAGAATTTTATAGATCCAAAAATGCTTCTTTTGTTGCCTCAGCCGCAGTAATGTATTCCGCTTTTATTGTTGAATCGGCAACAGTATCTTGCTTGGAATATTTCCAGCTCACTGTTCCGTTGTTAAAACAAAATAAGTACCCTTAATGCGATTTACAGTCGTCTTTTTGGTTTGGAAACTTGCATTGGTGAACCCAGTCACCTCAAGTTCTCATTCTCCATATACTAAGAAATCATCCTTAGTTCATCTAAGAAACTTAAGGATGTTCTTAACATCAATCCGGTGACCATCATATAGATCGGCCTGATAGTGACTGTAAATGCTAAAAGTATATGAGACATCAGGTCGCGTACATATCATGGCATGCATGATCGATCCGACTGCTTAAGCGAACGGGATCCGATTCATTGAATCTCTCTCATCTTGAGTTTTAAGACACATGTCCTTAGATAGAGATACACCATGTGACACTGGAAGCATCCTTATCTGGGTTGATCCATGTTGAATCTCTTTAATACTTTGTCAATGTACGAGTTCTCGGAGAGTGCCAACAACTTTTAGATCTATCCCAGTAGATCCTTATTCCTAGAATAAAGGTTGCCTCTCCCAAGTTTCTCATTGAGAATTTTAATGAAAGCCAAGCTTTCACCGATTTTAGTATGGGAATGTCATTGCTAAGAAGCAATACATCATCAACATAAAGGACAATGAATGTTAGTGCGCTCCCACTAACCTTCTTATAAACATAAGAATCATCTTCATTTTGAATGAAATAATATTGTAATATGATCTCATCAAAACGTCGGTTCCAAGAACACAATGTTTGCTTCAGACCATAAATTGATTGATTTAACTTGCAAACCTTGTTTGCATGTTTTGGCACGACAAAACCGTCAGGGTGTTGTATATAAACATCCTCCAAAAGGTTTCCGTTAAGGAAAGCGATTTTGACGTCCATCTACCATATTTCATAATCGAAATATGCAGCATTAGCAAGCATTATCCGAATAGATTTAATCATGGCAACGGGTAAAAGGTTTCGTCGTAATTGACACCATGTAGATGATGATAACCTTTCGCTACAAGCCTAGCTTTGTACGTTTGTATGTTGCCATCCATGTTTGTCTTCACCATGAATATCCATTTGCTACCAATAGGCACAATGCCTCCTGGTACATCAACCAGTGTCCAAACATGGTTGGTATACATGGAATCCATTTCGGACTTCATGGCACATTGACATAAAGCAGAGTCGATACCTTGTATCACTTCCACATACGTAGCCGGTTTGTATTCCTCAATAAGATTAATATCTACATGAGGTGAGATCAAAAACCCATACCTCTCAGGTTGTTTTCTGACTCTCTCCGACCTACGCGGTTCTTATGTATTAGAAGATTGTTGTACAGTCTCATCCCTGATGAACTGTTCATATTCCGTTAGGGAGTCGGTGCCAGGAATAGTATCACTATGATTTTCATCGAGTTCTACTTTCCTCCCACTTACCACTGCATTTAGGAATTCCTCTAAGGAAAACCGCATGGAGAGCAACAAATATTTTGTTCTCTTATGGGTTGTGGAAATAATATCATTTGGTTTCCCTAGGATAACCAATTACAAATAGGCACTTATCCGATTTGGGTTCTAGTTTGGCACCATCCAAACGTCTAATATATGCCCAGCATACCCAAATCTTCAGGAATGAGAAACCCGGTTTCTTTCCTATCCATATTTCATACGAAGTCTGTCCAACAGACTTTATCGGAACCTTATTCAAAATAAGTATTGCACTGTTCAATACGTATCCCCTGAAGGAAATTGATAGCTCAGTGCGACTCATTATTGACCTTACCATGTCCAACAAAGTTCGGTTTCTCCGTTCAGACACACCTTTCAATTGAGGTGTTCCGGGAGGAGTCCACTGTGAAAGAATACCATACTTTTTCAAGTAATCTTGAAACTCATTGCTTAAGTATTCTACACCACGGTCCAATATCAATATTTTTAATACTTTTGCCAGTCTGTTTTTCTACTCCGTGTCGAAACTTTTTGAATTTCTCAAAAGTTTCCGACTTGTGTCTCATAAGACACACATAAGCATAACGTGATGCAACATCCGTAAAGGTTACGAAGTATTGATATCCACATCTATCCTGGCTAGACATGGGCCCACATACGTCACCATGAACGAGGGCTAACAGCTCGGTGGCATGTACACCCTTATCGCTAAAAGGCGTTTTAGGCATTTTGCCTAATAAATAAGATTCGCAGACGTCATTTGAATTAGAATCAAATTCGTCCAAGTATCCATTCTTCCAAAGAGTGGATATACGAGTCTTGTTAATGCGTCCCAGACGACAATGCCACAAATAAGTCTCATTAGAATTACTTAATTTGAGTTTTTTGTTTGTCATGTTATATGTTTGAGATTCATTTATATTCAAAATATAAAGACTATTATTAACATCTGTGTACATATCAAAATGTTATCTTTATATACAAAACACCTAGTGTTCCAGAATACAAAGGTACACCCGCAACGAGTTAAACAAAATATAGAGATGATGTTCCTAGTCAAAACTAGGTAAAAAATAATAGTCACCTAATGTAATTACATGCCTCAATGGAAGATACAAAACATAGGTCCCAACGGCCAAAACAGCGACTCTCGTCCCATTTTTGACTCGTAGGTCGATCTCATCTGAAGCCAGCCTCATGCTAATCGGCAGATTCTGTACATCAGTACATATGTGAGTACCATATCCAGATTTAAAAATCCAATTTTTAAAACCAGTAGTGGACATGTTTATAACAAACATACCTGAAGCCGGAGCCTTGCTCGTCTTCACTTCCTTCAACTTCGCCTTGTACTCAAGGCAGTCACGCTTCCAGTGACCCCATTTGCTACAATATAGGCAGACGTCTTGGGATATGTCCTTAGTCTTCCCAGAAGACTGTGATGGTTTGGCCTTGCCTTTTTTCATCCTTTTCTTCACACCCCCAGAAGCCTTCGGCCAAGCCTTGGCCTTCTGGGATGTCGAAGTAAGGTGCGTCTTGCGCTTCATGCCCTTCAGAAGCTCTAGCTCTACTTCTTTCAGCATCTCCATCAACTCTCCAATAGTTTTTTCTTGGTTCATCATGTTATAGTTCATGACGAACCCGCCCTAGCAGTCGGGCAGAGACTATAAGATCAAATCTATGGAAGTTTCGGCCTCGAAGGTTATGCCCAGCTGACCTAGCTATTTGATGTCAGCAATCATCTGTGACACATAGTGCTCGACAGATGTACCTTCTGACATACGCGTGCGAAAGATCTTCTTTTGCAATTCGTACTTCTGTGATCTAAGGTTAGATCTGTGAAGATCCTTCAATTTCAACATCATATTATAAGGATCCAATCTTTTGTTCTGACGACGAAACTGAGGAGTCATTGCAGCAAGCATGACGGATTGAGCACTAAAGTTATCATCCTAATGAGTCTTCCAAAGCTCATGCTCTACTATTTGCTCAACTCCGGGCTCAGGCCCAAGAAGTTTGTCTATGACATAGAGTAACTTCTCGGATCCCAGGACTATCCTGAGATTCATCTCCCTATCTGGAAAATTGCAGCCGTTAAAGACATTATCGCCGTTGATTATGTCCATAACGCTAATTTTTCCAGCCATCTTGATTGCAATAGTCCAACTATCCAATCAATGATTTTGGGTACACTCAAAATGCAATGGTTACTATAGTCCAACTATATAACCAACTACAAATGGAGCAGTTTGAATATTGTCCAACTGTTCAAAGAAAGCAATAATCAATATTAGTCCAACTAATATATTTATAACAACGATAAATAAAATTTAAAAGAGCGCGTGTAAGCAAGTATTAAACGAAATTGCAAATTTAATACTAGCCTCCCACTATTTTTCGGCGAGCCTCTAACCCTCTGTGGAGTACTCGAGAAACCTAGTTTCCTAGTGGGCTAGGATCCCGTTAAATAACACACAACCATGACTTTGGCCAACAAGTTGTATGAAACTTAACTAGGCAGATCTCTAAAATAAATTGGATCTCATCCAATTCCTATATCTGATAGGTGGACCTCCAAGTCCAAGATATATATCCAATATATATTTCCTAACATTTTCCTCTGAATCAACTAAGCCTTGGCTTTGGCTCAACAAACTTAATGATTCCAGTTAAGCGTGACCCATTGATAGTGGGAAAGCTTTGTAATCCACGTCGATGTACAGAAGTGACCTTGACTTTGGCCAACAAATCACAATTGCCCAAGACATGCGATATGTAACAAAGCTTTCGTGGTTCAAACACATCCGCGATGGACAATGATCTTGACTTTGTCCAACAAACCAATAACAATCTTGGATCTTGAGAGAGAACCACTCAATGGAAGGAAAATGCTTAATATTAAAGTGAGGGTTTTTTCGCGTAAATTGGCAACCAATTTATTATCTTTGATTAGGTCTCATCATACACCCTTAAACATGCATTCTAAAAGCATAATAAGGCGCGATTAAAATAATAATGATATGCGGATGGATATATAATACAATTTATTCCTAGAACAAATCACTAACTATTTCCTCTCTTCCGCTAGCACTTTACATTCTTCTACCCAATTACATAACACTAAAAGAAACCTCATTTACATTGAGGGGAATTGGTGAGAAGAGAAATACAAAGAGATAAGGAGGTGAAATGCTGGACGCGCAGGTCCAATTTAATAAATAAGTACCATACTTACAACAATTTCCAAAATTGCCCCCACCCATCTAATATTCATCCGATATACATTATTCATATAAATACATCCAAGTATTCACACAAAGCATGTTGTTCAATCAATCTAATCCAATTAATTAATCTTTAATTAATGATCATCCAATGTTCAAACAACGATTTGATTTACGTGAGTACAACTCGTTTAAGAATAGAATAAATACTCAAAGTACGTATTCTTGAATTATATCGAACTACAATTTTAAATCCAATTTAAATTGTATCCAATACTAATTCAAATTTAATTCCAAATTAAATAATTACACATATAATAGTGTCTTTTAGACTTGGATTCCAAATCCAATCTAAATGGGTCTCAAAGGCCCAATTAGCATCCAATACTATTCAATTAAAGTCCAATGGGCTTTCAATTAATTCTTTAGGCATGGGCTTTGGCCATTATGGATCAAACCCAAGATGTCAAGGCCCAATTAGGAATCACCCTATGCCAAAAATCAATTTATGCCCAATTAAATTTTTAAAGGCCCAATAGTAATATTTGGACTTTATGGAAATGGTTTTAGGCCCAATTGGATCCAACCTAATTGTCCAAAACCAAACTTGGCCCAACCTAGTCCATTAGCCCAAATATAAATAATTAGCCCAATTCAATTTTAAAGACTAATTTATATTAACATAATATTCCAAATATCACATTAATTTCAATTAAAGTGTAATAGGCACAATTAATCAATTAATCTAATGTTTCCAAAACACTAATTAATCAAATTAATCATGCTTAGTTATCCAATTCATGTCCAACACAAATTGAAGCAAAACCAACTCATTCCAACATGCTCAAGCTCACGGCAATTGCATAAAATAACATTCAATTTTGATTTCAATCCAATTAAATCAACAATCAATATTCATTTCATGCATTTAACATATCTAATTGTCAAATTTCAAAATTTACCATGAGTATTTTCTAGGGCTTGCATTCGGTCATGCTAAAGGAATTTGGGATTTTTGATCCAATCAATTTTTCTCAATTCCAAAGATGCACAAATCCAATTCATCATCATACAAACATAACCAAACAATTAATTTAGAATTTTCACACTCCAAGCATAAAATCCCCAAATTAAAGTTTACAAACCCTAGATTCAAATCAAGTTTAGGTGGCTCATGATACCAATGTTAGTGTCTCTAAGACTTGCCCAAGGTCTCTAAACATGATATGTGTGTGAATAAATCAAATGGAGTTGCGGAAATACTCACTTTGTTCGGATGAGAAAAAATCAAAACTTTCTTTGTTGTAGAAGCTCCAAGCTTTGTTGTTGAGTTCCAAACTCTTGAGTGAGTTTCCCTATCACCTTAAAATGACTCATTTAAGTGCTAGCTAGAACAATTTTTGAAAGAAAATTTTCTTCTCCAAAAAGAGCCATTTTCGGCCAAGAGAGAAAAAAAAGAGGGAGAGAGTGAACAGTGATTTTTAAGTTTCCAAAACTTGTCTCAAAATGTTGTGTGATGTGTAATTAAAGTCCAACCTTTAATGTTGCCAACCACTTCCATCACAAAAGGTTACATGTGATGTAAGTAAAGTGGGTCCCACCACTTTAAATTCAAAATTTGGTTGGCTTACACAACACACTTTGGGCCCGGTTCATGTAATCCGACTAAACAAATTTTCCGTCACGACGTAATTAAATCCAATTTAATTAAATAATAATGCCTAACAAAATTATTACGAAAGCCGCTTACGAATTAATTCCAAAATAATTAGTTCGCATGAATTAAAATCCAATTTTAATTCCGGATTGAAATCCAATTTCAATTAATATATCTAATATATTATTTTAGCCCAAATTAAATAAATTAAATAGTAAAATCCAATTTAACTATTAAATTTACTTTACCGATTAATTCCAAATTAATCACGTTCTCTCTTCTACACAAATTAATCCTAGATTAATTCTTGACGTAATTAATCCTATATTAATTTTCTCTTTAATAATTAATCCAAGATTAATTATTACCGTAATTAATCTCATATTTATTTTCTCTCTCATAATTAATCCCAGATTAATTCTTGTTCGAGTCAAATGTCATCGGTGAATCTTTGGGAAGCGACCCAAGAGATCCCTGGATATGTTGGCAGTAAAAACGGTTGTCGGACCATCCGACATGTGTGTACCACGTACCACGTTCTGACCGATTTATAAGACATGGCTAGCTTCTAGCAAAGCACCGTGCCTACCCAATTCTCCAGAAATATTCAACGAGGAATATATAATGTTTATCAGACGTAGTATACAATGTATTGCGTAATACGATCCAGTATCGGATGTCATATGCTAGGCCTGTGGCTGGAATTGTGTATGCCTCGTACGAAGCATATATCGGATCACTAGCAATTAGTCTATGTAGTCGGATAATCATGACCTAGTCATACTATCCCGATAGCTGCACTATTTAAGAGTACTAGTTCTGTATCCATGCGTGATCATCGTCTCCATATGACTGAAGTGATACTTTCATCTTGACATCACACCCAATACACTACGATTCTTAGTATACCCAGAAGAGGCGTACACAGACGACCAAAACCAAAGTATACTGATTGTCGCAAGTATTAGCGATGCAAGTCAAGCGCATTTATCGTTCAAGTAGTATAAAAATATCGATCCCATGAGGACTTAATTCCTACTGTTGTTATTAATTATTGAATCTATTTATTTACAAATATCTAATTGAGGGTGAAGAGAATGATTGCTTGATTGATTTGGTTGATTGTAGATTTGCTAAATAAATAAAAAGACAAAAGAAAATACTAAGGAAAATAACAAAAGACACAAAGATCTAGGGTTGTGAATCCTTCTAATATCTTTTAAAAGATGAAGTGATTATTTTATGTTTGTGTAATAAATCGGTTTACTAACCTGGAACACTAAATTATATGAAAGCCTCTGTCGACGGTCAGACGCAAATACCTAGTTTAACCCAATTGAACCATATGTCTATGTCAACCAAATTATCTGGATTCATTAAGTTTAAGTTCCAATTATGGCTACCCCCACCCGACAAATATATGTCTATCCTGTAAGGAAATCTATTAAAGGGTTATCTATCCTCAAAGAAGATCGTGGGCTATTAAGTCTAAGGCTGAAACCTAAAATCCCTATGTCTAGTTCATTTTAGATTTACCACATCAATCTTATTGGTGATCAGACAACAAGAAGCATTAAGCTTAAGACTTAATAAGTAAACCTTTAAATTACCCAAGCTATAAAATAAGCCCTTATAAACCGGTGATATTAAAAGTCATCACAACCCCAGATAACTAACACATAACTAGGGCTAGTAAAAACTGAAAAGTAAAAGACATAAAGAAAAAGATGAAAAGTAAAATAAAATAAAATGCTAAGGTAAAAGGATCAACTTTTACTATTTACTATTTAGATATCTCCATTAATATATTAACTTGTGATTATTTTACCAACCAGCCATATAGGCGGTAACCTGCTTAAGTCAAATTAAGTCCAACCAGCCATAAAGGCGGAACCAAAATAAACCTGCCATATAGGCGGTAAGAAAATTTAATTATCAACCGACCAATCTGGCGGTATCCTTGATTAGTCAGGTTTAAACCAGATTAAAATGAATTACCAACCGACCAATCTGGCGGTATCCTTTTTAAGTCAATATTTTAAATAGTGAATATATTATTTTTAAGGGATATTAATCTAAATAGTAACATTAAAAGAATTACCTTTCACCTTAGCTGGGGAAGTTACCTCCACATGGTGAATAGTAAAAACTGTAAAAAGTAAGAAAGTAAATTACTATTATTACAAAACGTAATTAAAATTAATTACAAAACTAAAAACTAAAAACTAAAAGAAACTAGAGAGAGAAACTCACTCTTTACATCACATAAGTGAGAGAGAATGGTACAACTGAAACTGGAATTTCGCGCTTTATTTATAGGCATCAGTAAGAATCGCGCGTCGCGACGCCCAGCTCGCGTTGCGATGCCCATTTGGTCGACGTGGCAGCTTCTGATTCGTCGGTTGAAGATTCTGGATAAGGTGATAATGTGACACATGGCAAGGTGGTTGGGGCTCAATTATTGTGACACATGGCGGCTTCTGATTGGTCGGCTAGATTCTTATCCACCACGTGTCAGATAGGGATAAGAGAGTCAATGATTGATGCTGACGTGGCGTTGACGTGGCGACACGTGGCAATTTGACTGTCAGCACCATAGAATTGCGACACGTGGCACTTCGTGATTGGTTGATGGTGACGTGGCGATGACGTGGCAGTTTGACTCAGTCAACTTGGTGATGTGGATGATGACGTGGCAATGACGTGGAGTGACACGTGGTGATGGCGACTATCGGCACCGTAGGATGATGACACGTGGCATGGCGCCTGTTAGCAGATCAGCTGTGATGGTGACACGTGGCACGGCGCACGTTAGCAAAGTCAAACTTTTTTCAGATTCTGATTTGTGGACCCGGCGCACGTTAGCACTGTTCGGCGCACTTTAGGCGTCGCGACGCTGAAGGTCTTGACGTCGCGACACGGAAACTTACCAAAATGCCATTTTCGCCAATTTTCACTGTTTTGCTCCAAATCACCTCCAGAATGTCTTGAAACTTTATTTATCTACAAAATAACACAAAACACATCAAAATATTCACAAAACTCAAGAAACTGTACAAAATATTAAGTTAAATGAGTGGGAAATAGTGATAGATTTATCATTCATCACACCCCCAAACCTAACATTCTGCTAGTCCTCGAGCAAAACACAAAATAAAATAACATAATAAAATTTTAACTAAGCCACTTTCGTAGGGATCACGGTTGCATTTAGCGTATGTAACAAGCCTTTAAACCCCTAGGTGTCCCTAGTGGACGAGTTGTAGTCTCGTGAGGGTTTACAGCAATGATACCCACAAACATTTTATAAAAGTAAAAAGGTAGTGAAACTAATGCACACAAAAGCAAAAAGACAAGCGAAAAGAGAATAAAGAAGTTAGTGACTAATCAGGTGAAACTTCTACTCCAAGTTACTAGTTGTTTTCTTTCTTTCTAAATTACCGAAGAAGTAAATTCTCCGATTATATTTACCATTCTCCATATACACAACCAACAAAATATTAAACAACTCATTTTTGCCCACAACAATCATAAGTGTAGTTGATAAGAGAGTAATATTTTTGTCCTAAAGTTTTATCAGATTTCACACCTTTTTGTAGCAATGAAATAAATTTTTCGGATTTTTCTGATTTTTTCTTTGATTTTTGATTTATTTATTTATTTATTTATATACAATACCTTCCATCTATGTAATGAGTGTTGGGTCGGTGGCTCCCAAACCAGTTGGTTTTAGGGAATCAGGTTTTAAGACACTCCTACGGACTTAATTACTCAGACTTCAGATATATATATTTTTGCAGCATCTTTGATCCATGTAGCGAGCTTTGGGTCAGTGACTCCCAAACCAGTTGGTTTTAGGGCACTAGGTGTTAAAACACCCTTACAGACTTAATAACTCAGATCTCAGATTTTTTTTTTTACTCCATTGCTTTTTTAGATGCTTCCTCCAATTAAACTAGAGCACTGAATATTACAAACTTTTCAATTTTAGCTCATGTCTGTATGTTACTATATATGTTGATAATACCTGTCAACTGAGCATATGAAGATCCATTTTAGTCAATTTTATGGAGAATTCACAAATTAAATAATTCAAAATGAAAAAAAAAAATTAACTTGTTCCGAAAATGGGTTTGAGATACGTCTCAGGAGTGGAAACTCCTTACTCAACTATCTTTTACTAATTTCACCTTTTTAGTCAAAATAAAAACACAAAATATTTTTGTAATTTTTGAAAAATTTTCAATTTTTTTTGTATTTTTCAAAAATTTTGGACTAAAAATAAAAACAACAGACAAACTAAAAACAAGGTACTGATCAACTAATTTCCTCCCCCAAACCCAAATGAGACATTGTCCCCAATGTCTTAAACAGTAGAAGAAGAGTTTAGAAGATAGTACTTCTTTAGCTGAAATTCTACATGAAATTAAAGGTTAAGATCCAGATTAATCTGACGCCTCTTTCCATAATCGTCCTCAGACCAATTTATCTTTGAAAGAATAGGATCAACTTGTGGTTCATAGGCTAAGAGTTGATCTATTAGATCTGGAGCAGTTCTGGCAGTGAAGGGGAGTTCTTTTGTAGGTTTTGACACGAACCCATTTCTCCGAGCATCATCAAGAAACACACAAAGAAAATCATAAAATCCATCAACGTTAAACAGTCCAAGCGGTTTCTGGTGTATGTTTAGGTTCGCCCAAGATAGCACTATAAAAATTCCTCCAATGTGCCCAAGCCACCTAGCAAAGCGATAAAAGCATCAGCACAGTTAATCATTTCTACTAATCGTTCAGACATACTTGGCACGATTAGTTCATCTCTGTTTGATGATCCAATAAGATTTGCCTCTCCCAAGGGTTTTGGGATGATTCCCAAAACGTGACTGCCTCCTTCATGTACAGCCTTTGAAACGATCCCCATAAGTCCAAGATTGCCTCCACCATATATTAAGTGCATATTCCTTGTAGCTAAGACTCGACCCAATTCCTGTGCTACCTCTACGTATTGTGGCTTAGTACCAACACTACTACCGCAAAACACACAGATGTTCTCAACTCGTCTTCTTGAAGTGGCTTCCATGTTTTACTCTGGATGTCTTCAAAAGTGCAATGATGAGTTGAATTTATGAACCTGAAAAGGGTGAGTAATAATAGCACTAGTATCTTCCAAAGGACGATTATTAGCTAAATAATAAAAGAAATCTTGAAAGGTCAAAAAGTATGGATCCTGTCTACGAAAATAAAGATAATTACAACAGAAAAGTGAATCAAAGCAATAATTAAGGTAACGGAATTGTGTACGCAATACGCCATTCGCTTAGTATAAATTCATTAGGATGCGTCTCAAGAATCCATTCATTACTCAGCCATCGCTAATGAATTATCTCTTATCTTTGCCAATCACCATTCCTTCTGTCTTATGCTTTGGTTGAGCTTTTCCCTACAAAAATAACACACAAAATTAAAAACTCTACAACATGTATACACAAAATATGAAAACAGAAATTACAACAAAGTGCATGGGTTGCCTCCCTGCTAGCGCTAAATTTTTCGTCTTCCGCCAGACGTGACTGAAATTCATCTGTTAAGGAGGTTTCAATGTCGTTTTGGATGTCCGATCAAAGACAATCCCGTGAGCGTTGCTTTTGAAGGGTCTCTTCCAACGGTAAGGTGGCAAAAAGAATTTTGTCATTTTTCGTGTTTGTGCCACCTTTTTTTATCTTTGTTGCTCCAGTGGACCCTGAAAAGAAAGAAAGAAAATCAGAAGGTCTCGTATGGTGCTTGACTTTGAATGAAAGTTCCATTCTGTCAAGCTTCTGGGTGATATCTTCGAATTGTACTCCCCAAAACAGTGATGTTTCTCCTGAATGCCTGAGAACTTCAATTTGGTCTGACAATTGCTCCTCCATTTGCTCTACTTCTTGCTCCACATGTTCTTCACAGATGAATTTTAAACTTTCCTCGTTCAGTTCTTCATCTGTCATCTGTGAAAAACATGCTCCATAAGTGTCAACCTGAGGATGTAAAGATGTTTCTGATATTAGGTTTTCATCCTCCGATACGACTGGAATGGATGGTTCAACATAGATTTTCATCAAACATCATGGTAAAGCATGTTCCAAGATCTTCATTTTGAGGATTGAAAGTTTGATCCTCCATTGTTGGTGCAGTTGGTACAAATAGCTCAGCTTCTTTATCCTCGTCAGAGTCAGAATAATAAAAATCAAATTGAGACTTTGTTGGTTCAGGCTCTTGAATTGATACCTCAGATACCTGATACTGCTCAGCCTCCTCTTTTTTCTAAAGTGTCATCGTGACATGCTTGGTACTCGAAGGCTTCATCAGTGTCATCTGAAAATGGTCCTTGAGGTATGTAGCTCTGGTTTTCTGTTAATTGTCTCATTTGATCTGTCATCCTCTGAATGAATTCTGATTGTCTCTGAATTTGTGCATCTAATTGAGCTTCCCGTTCTTCGAGCCAATCTTTGAGCATGTGAATCAACTGATCTTCCTCTGATGGTTCTGATTGTTGATGGAAATCGAAGGTAGATGGTGGATAAGATGGAAAATGTGATGGTTCTTCGTACCATGAATAATTCCAATAATTATGCTATTCTGAAAGGTACATACATTGATCGCTCGGGTGGTTACCATCACAAATTACACATCTCCCCATTTCGTTCTGATGAGCAAATGTAGTATTGTTTGATTCTGGCATCCAGTGATAGTTGTTGGGCTGGACAACAGGCCTCAGAAAACCGGACTGTTGCTCCCAGATTTGGGGTGTATCTTCTGGTAAAGCTCGTGATCTCTCAATCTCCCAATAATGTTCCATTTTTTTAACCACCTGAAAACAAAAGAAAGAAATAAAAATTACAGATAAAAATAAAGAAAATTAGATACAAGTAAATTAGATAGTTTCAAAATTAATAACTCAAGAAAAGTAAGTCCCCGTCAACGGCGCAAAAAACTTGACCAGCGTAAACACACACGTATAACGCAAGCGCACGTATCGTTCAAGTAGTATAAAAATATCGATCCCACGAGGACTTAATTCCTACTGTTGTTATTAATTATTGAATCTATTTATTTACAAATATCTAATTGAGGGTGAAGAGAATGATTGCTTGATTGATTTGGTTGATTGTAGATTTGCTAAATAAATAAAAAGACAAAAGAAAATACTAAGGAAAATAACAAAAGACACAAAGATCTAGGGTTGTGAATCCTTCTAATATCTTTTAAAAGATGAAGTGATTATTTTATGTTTGTGTAATAAATCGGTTTACTAACATGGAACACTAAATTATGCGAAAGCCTCTGTCGACGGTCAGACGCAAATACCCAGTTTAACCCAATTGAACCATATGTCTATGTCAACCAAATTATCTGGATTCATTAAGTTTAAGTTTCAATTATGGCTACCCCCGCCCGACAGATATATGTCTATCCTGTAAGGAAATCTATTAAAGGGTTATCTATCCTCAAGGAAGATCGTGGGCTATTAAGTCTAAGGCTGAAACTTAAAATCCATATGTCTAGTTCATTTTAGATTTACCACATCAATCTTATTGGTGATCAGACAACAAGAAAAATTAAGCTTAAGACTTAATAAGTAAACCTTTAAATTACCCAAGCTATAAAATAACCCCTTATAAACCGGTGATATTAAAAGTCATCACAACCCTAGATAACTAACACATAACTAGGGCTAGTAAAAACTAAAAAGTAAAAGACATAAAGTAAAAGCTGAAAAGTAAAATAAAATAAAATGCTAAGGTAAAAAGATCAACTTTTACTATTTACTATTTAGATATCTCTCTTAATATAATATATTAACTTGTGATTATTTTACCAACCAGCCATATAGGCGGTAACCTGATTAAGTCAAATTAAGTCCAACCAGCCATAAAGGCGGAACCAAAATAAACATGCCATATAGGCGGTAAGAAAATTTAATTACCAACCGACCAATCTGGCGGTATCCTTGATTAGTCATGTTTAAACCAGATTAAAATGAATTACCAACCGACCAATCTGGCGATATCCTTTTTAAGTCAATATTTTAAATAGTGAATATATTATTTTTAAGGGAGATTAATCTAAATAGAAACAGTAAAAGAATTACCTTTCACCTTAGCTGGGGAAGTTACCTCATCATGGTGAATAGTAAAAACTATAAAAAGTAAGAAAGTAAATTACTATTATTACAAAACGTAATTAAAATTAATTACAAAACTAAAAACTAAAAATTAAAAAAAACTAGAGAGAGAAACTCCCTCTTTACATCACATAAGTGAGAATGGTACAATTGAAACTGGAATTTCGCGCTCTATTTATAGGCATCAGTAAGAATCGCGCGTCGCGACGCCCAGCTCGCGTCGCGATGCCCATTTGGTCGACGTGGCAGCTTCTGGTTCGTCGGTTGAAGATTCTGGATAAGGTGATAATGTGACACGTGGCAAGGTGGTTGTGGCTCAATTATTGTGACACGTGGCGGCTTCTGATTGGTCGGCTAGATTCTTATCCGCCACGTGTCAGATAGGGATAAGAGAGTCAATGATTGATGCTGACGTGGCATTGACGTGGCGACACGTGGCAATTTGACTGTCGGCACCATAGAATTGCGACACGTGGCACTTCGTGATTGGCTAATGGTGACGTGGCGATGACGTGGCAGTTTGACTCGGTCAACCTGGTGATGTGGATGATGACGTGGCAATGACATGGAGTGACACGTGACGATGGCGACTGTCGGCACCGTAGGATGATGACACGTGGCACGGCGCATGTTAGCAGATCAGCTGTGATGGTGACACGTGGCACGGCGCACGTTAGCAAAGTCAAACTTTTTTCAACCCGGCGCACGTTAGCACTGTTCGGCGCACTTTAGGCGTCGCGACGCTGAAGGTCTTGGCGTCGCGACGCGGAAACTTACCAAAATGCCATTTTCGCCAATTTTCACTGTTTTGCTCCAAATCACCTCTAGAATGTCTTGAAACTTTATTTATCTACAAAATAACACAAAATACATCAAAATATTCACAAAACTCAAGAAACTATACAAAATATTAAGTTAAATGAGTGGGAAATAGTGATAGATTTATCACTCATCAAAGTCTCAGGTTAAGACCACATACACCTACCCTGATTCAGATTCCCATAGACACATAGTCATACTACCAATGGGACTCCTAGGGGTCTATCCAGAGCGAAGCTGTTCCCGATCCAACGGCTAACAGAACCTCTTATCACACTTGCATAAGTATCCAATACTTAAATATATGATAACTATGCTGTTAAGTTTCCATAACGCGCACAAGTGTAATACTAGCCTATTCCGCATTATCGATGTCCAGTCTCGATAATACTACGACTAGGGATATTTAATGATTAAACCTTTCGTGGATTAATATTGTCTCATATCTTATTAATTCGGTACTAATCATATGGACTTTTATCATTTATATATCCAAGTAATCCAATTACAAAATGATAAAAGAGCAATTTCCTTTGTCACATAGTTAATTTGTACAAAAACACCATGTCTTTTACAAATAGTGATGCTATGGGTCATAATTGTCCAACAGGATTCAAGAAATGTTGAAAGTTTTGAGAGATTTTGGCTCAAGGATAATGTGTTTCAACAAATGGGGATGGCGGCTACATGTTATATTTATAGGTAGGGTGAAAAGTTAGGGTTTTTCAAAGTGAAAATGCACAAAAACGCGTACAGATCGCAGTCGCGTTCGAACGGTTACTCGAACGTAACACGAACGCGCGCCTACTGGAAAGACTCGTTCGAACTCCACTCGAACGCACAACGAACGAATGCTCTCTGGAATGATCTTGTTCGAACCCAATAAGAACGTGCCTCGAACGTTTGCTCTCTGGAATGATCTCGTTCGAACCCAATGGAAAACATGCCACTAACGCTACACATTCGAACCAAATAACAAACGCAGCACTAATGCCAATCGTTCGAACACTGCAACGAACGCACCACGAACGCATGTCTGATGCACAGCAGCCAAAAATCAGTCCAATTGCACAAAGATCTTCATGATATATTACAACTCAATTGAACTTGTTTTGTCACGGACACATGCCAATAAAAATGGAACTAACAAATATCATAAGTAATTTTGTGATGTTTATGTGCCAATGATATACTACATAAATTACTGACACTGAAAAGCGTTAGTATTTTCCTGACTTTATCGTGTCAGTAATATACTGATACTACAGTGTCAGGACTTTACTGACACTAAACTTAGCGTCAGTGTATTCTGGCTCGAGCCACATTGACACTATTATAAAAGTGTCGGTAAACTCATTTACTGACGCTAAAATAATATCAGTACAGGTGTGATGAGACAAAAATTAATACATAACTATCAGTTACGGGTGAAAATTTAAAAAATTTCTAGGATAACTGAATTTTGACCAACTCCAGGCGTAATAATGATAATTCCCCTACAATTGAACAGATGAATATTTTTTTTTATATAACAGATGAAGTTATCTAATCCTGGAAATATGTGAAATGAACAGGCTCTGAAATTAACTTCACAGATTCACCTGAGCCAAAGTCACGGACTCAACGAGCCATAGTCACGGACTGAATCTTGAAATTTGCAGTGGACCAACAATACTCCAAATTCCACAATAACACTCTTGGAATTCTGCATACTTCCATTTTTTTATGCAACTTCGTCTGATAGTACAAGTTTTTCCTCCATCTCGTATTGAAACTACCAAAGTCACGGATTACACATACAAACTTCAACTATAAATAAATGCTATGATTAACACTATCACAATCAAGAAACAATAAGTGGCAAGTGACCTATTGAAGACCTATAGGCTATAGCTAAGCCATGGGTTCAAAGGTTACAAGTATGTTCTTCATCTTCCTTATTTTCATGTTAATGTTTTTGCCACCAATATATGCTTGTGCTCCTTGTCAACCGCCACATTCACATCCTCCATACCACCGGCCAAGCCCTCCGAGGAAAAATCCACCAAGCACCAAACACCCACCACATCATGGAGGCTCAGGCCACCGTCCAAAAGTACCACCACCATCTAAAAGGCCACCGGTTATTGCCCCTCCGATTATTTTCCCCCCACCACCAGTTACAGTCCCTCCAATTACAAACCCTCCAGTAATTACACCTCCTATCACAAACCCTCCTGTCACAATCCCACCACCTTCTACCTATCCACCTTACACCCCTCCTGGCGGAGGCGGTGGAGGTGGAGGAGGCGGAGGTGGTAATGTTCCAGGACTTAACCCTCCACCTACAACTCAACCCACTTGTCCTATCAATGCACTTAAGCTAGGGCTTTGTGTGGATGTGCTTGGAGGTTTGGTGCACATAGGGCTAGGAAATCCTGTTGAGAATGCATGCTGCCCAGTGCTTAAAGGGCTGCTAGAACTTGAAGCAGCCATTTGTCTTTGCACCACTATAAGACTCAAGCTTCTAAACTTGAACATATTCATTCCTCTTGCTCTCCAGGCATTGATAACTTGTGGAAAGACTCCTCCTCCTGGTTTCGTATGTCCTCCTCTTTAAGTGTACTACATAGTAACAACGTTATCATGTCCAAATTTTTAGCATAGATCATGGTCTTAGTTTCCAACTAGGGTTTCATTTATTGCTGTAACTTTATTTAGGGTTTGATGTTATAATTTCAAGGGTTCTAGTGGTATTCTCGCACTGATAAATAGAATGTCTGATTTATTTTCAATGTTATTGTTAATGATTTTCTCTCCCTCTTTTTTTTAAACAAATTAGAATCCGGTGTTGAGCTAAATTTATATTGAATATTAAATCAATAGTGAAGAGATAAGAGATAAGCGGAATCCACATGAGTTCCACATTAGATAAATCATGGTATTTAATTTAGTGGTCTTTATAAACTCAACTTAATATGAATGCTGTTTTTTTTTTCAACCAACACTACCAATTCCTTAAGAAGAAAATATCGTACATCACTGTTATTCTAAATCAGTTTTGCTATGAATTTTAACTCTTTAATTTACTCGTAAGAAGACGATGGAGATCATATTGTGTAAAACAAAGAATATGCTTTAGATGGCACATTGCTTGGTGAATTATATTGTGCTTGTGATCAGGAGCTTGGAAAAATTTTAAGAATAAAATGAGCCTAAATCTATATTCTACCAATTATTTGTATATAGTTTTTAAATTAGCCACTCATTTTCTTTCATACATCTATTATGGAGTCAAAAAATGAAGTACATAATATTACCGAATAAAAAAAAGTCTTATTTAATTTATTTTAGTTTATGCATAAATTTATCGTCACTATTTTGGTCATCATTGTCGGCCTTTTGAATTTCATTGCCTATTTAAGTTTATAATTTCAGCATTTATGGCGCCCGTTGAATCAAAATCTTGTTCTGCCACTGCCTGCGATTTACAATAAATAATGAAAATGAAGTTTGATTCTTAGCAAGGACACGCAGGTACATTTGAAAATGGAATTTGAATATAGTGTGGGTTATAAGTTTTTCATATTTTTTATTATATAATAATAATATTATTAAAATTTAATTATATTTAAATTATTATACAATAATTAAAATTTATAATTTATAAAAATATATATAAAAAAAAAATTAATTCAATACCGAATTCGAAATCATTAAAGATGCTCAGAATTGTCTGTTTCTATGGGATTTATTGCGTCACGATTGCTCAAGGAGAAAAGAATAGATCCTTGGTCCCCATGCTCACATGTTTTTTTTTATATGTACGGCAACGTTAAACGAATATCCCTCTGTCTTGCTCTAAGGAGTTTCATTATTACTCAAATCACAAGCGAATTTTGCAAAATTATATTAAATGGTTAATGACCTGTCACTTATGATATTTTTTTTTTATGTTATCAATTTCAGGCAGGATGCGACAAAGAAAATTCACGAGGGTTAACCGTAAGCATCTAAATATAATAATTTTTTTGTTCGTTTTTATAATATATACCCAAAGGTAGGTGTAAGTCACAAGTGAGTTTTAATTTAGAGGAAAAATCTTGCCGAGAGAATTGGGCTTGATTAATTAGAGGGTAATTATTGGTAAGTATAATATATTACTATTGAAATTCACGTCGAACTTTGTGAAAATAAGAATCGAGTAATTAATTACTTGGCTAGATTTTTTCTAGGTTGATAAAATCATATGAAATCCTAAATATAATCCGAAATAATCTAAAGGAGAACGAATCTTTGGATTATTCCAAATAAATAATATAAGTTGAAAATCAAAAATTTCACTCATAACAACAAAGCAAAACAAGTAATGCAAATATCAACTAGAGCTTTCATTCATCAAAAACGGACTTTGGCCATTTTATTTCGAAGAAGAAACCTCATTATATTTCTTCTAAACTAGCTGTTGCTCTTTTTGTTTTGGCCTTAAGAAAAATACAATCTAACTTGAATGTCGAGTGCTTTTGAAGATACCACCTATTCGCTCAAGGAAGAAGACAACTAGAACTTCCTGATTCAAACAAATTCATTATAAATTTCTCTTACTCTTCAGAATCGAAGACTTACTTTATGAAGTATGTGTAGCTAGCAATTATTATAGAAATAAATAATTTTTGTAAATGAAGATAACGATGCTTTGCTAAAATCAAGTGAAATCTTTGTTTAATGCAATGGGATATGGATAGCTGATAAACGAGTAATTCTTCTTCATTTACAAGAAAAAAAAATACACAAGCAAACAACAACACTAAGGAAACCAAATCAAACTTATTCACTGCAAGTTAGCTCACAATCAAACCACGGTATAAAACAAAATTAAACCAGCAATTACCGCTTACACCACACACTTATTTAGCGAAAATTATTAAGCACACTGGAAACCAGGGGGGACTTTCATTGAACAGACGTTCAAAAGAAGGCTAAGCGCAAGCGGGACGTTAAGGTTGATGCCCAAAATGTTGGCTTTGATGGCAGTGCAAAGGCAAACGGCTGCCTCAAGATCAGCAAGGCCTTGGATAAGGGTGCAGCATGGAGCTACAGGTGGTGTGCCAATAGTTACATTGAGCAAACCCTTAAGCACGTCTGCGCATACACCTAGTTTAAGGGCGTCTCTGGGGCAGGAAGCCCCTGAAGGGCTGGGCTTCGGCTTCGGCTTCGGCTTTGGCTTGGGTTTTGGGTGAGGAGAAGGGCAACAGCCACAAGCACTGACTAAGGCAAAGAAGAGAATGTTGATTGCGAGAAAGAGAGCAAGTGAAGCTGAGGTTTTTGAACCCATCTCTAAAGTCCTAGAAGATTGCTGTGGAGATTTGCCAAGGGTGAGGGAGTTTTTTTATAGGGTTTCAAGTAGCATGCATGAGTCAGTTTCATTGATGTAACACGTCATAATTATTATTAACCATAGAATAACTACATGCATCCATGTGTGTTCTTGATGTTTAGCTGTCAGAGAGATTTGTCGGCAAATTTTTGGATGTTTATGAGGTTGGGATCGGCAAATTTCCATTTTCTTTGCCAGTGCCCGAGCATCAGTCTGTGGATTTATCCAGGACATATTATACATGGCTTGTTTATTTGATTCTTAATCATGTGCATGTTGAGGGTTGAGATAAAGAAATGAATAAAAAATAATAACTCTCATTGTTTCATAAATGGACATCTAAATCTATTTGGATGGAAATAAGTTTATTATTATAGATCAACAATCTTAGTGGACATTACGCTTACTTTTTTCATTTATTAACACGACTTATTGGTTCTGTTTATTGATAAAGACTCAACAACTGAAAAATAAAAAAACCAAAGAATCGAGTGATTCATTCTTTAAGCAAAATGGGACAACATGTTCTTGTAAATTCTTTATGGAGGTTGATTTGTGAATGGACGTGTCACGGGCACACAAAGAACCACAAGATAATTATTAAAATTACAAAAACGTTGTCGCTTTATGCTGTGTTTTCTTCAATTCACATACTGTAGAGCAATTTAATTCTACCATAGAATATAGTAGAGCGTTTGTTTTAACTTTTAATGTTTCATTAATAGTCAACATTTGTAACTTGCGACTCAAGTGATTTGATCTTTGGACTTTAATTGCTGTCTCGGCTGGTTTCTCGGGAACAAGGGGCGTTTGTTCCAGGCCGCGGTTTTTTTGAAAATATCAATATTACTCAAGCGATGGCCGAGTATCTTGATAAACGTGTGAGAGAGTGGGAACATTCTTCTTAAATTAGATATGTCCAAGACCTATGACATGATTAAAAAAAAGTTATATCAAGTATCTTGCTAATGAACTTTATTAAACCTTCATTATTGATAACACATCAAATCCAAATTGGAAGGTTGTAACTGACTAACATATCAACTCCTCTCTTTGGCATGATTTCTGTCAGGAAAGCCTCTTATTTGTCAGGATCAATCGATTCTTCTCAATTTTTTTCAATTATTAATATTAAATAAATAATAAAAATATTTCACTGAATTTATAAATTAAACCCTTAAAAATAAAAATAAAATAAAATAAAATCTCCCCTCGACTTAGCCCATAGTCTCTGTCTTTCTGTAGTATTAATCCCGGTTCTACCTCAGTGTTATAAATGGATAGTGGGAAATGGAGAATCTATTCATCTCTGATAATTGCTCCATTCTAGGGATCATGATCTCTTTAGTTCAGTTTCAGAAGTTATTTCAAATAGTTCACGGGAGACTCCGAATAATTTAATTGATTTGTTCCCTTATGGTGGAATCTCAAGATTAGGGATGGCAACGGGCCGAGCTTGAGCCAGGCTTTGATAAGCCCAGTCCGAGTCCGGTAAAATAAATTTAGGCCCGGGTCCTGGAAAAACCCAGCCCGGTCGGGCTCGGGCTCGGGCTGGGCTTGGCCCGTGCCCGATTTTTTTATTATAAAAAATTATAAATATAAAAATTTATTATATAAATATATATTTTATAAATAAAAATATTTAATTATTTATTTTAAGCCCCGGCAGGGCCGGGCCCGAGCTTTTTTGGTTGAGCCCGGCTCGGGCCCTCATTTTGAAGCTCGGTCCGGGCTTTTTTTCACCCCGGGCCGGGCCAGGGCTTTTTTGCCATGTATACCGAAGATAAAAGCATTAATTGGAAGTCTTCCACTACAAGCATTCTTTCTTTAAAATATAGTTATAACTATATAAGATCTCCTAGCACTCTTATGGATTGGAACAATTATATTTGCAAGTCTTTTATTCCTCCCAAGTTCTCTATGTTCATGCGGCACCTGCTTCAAAATCTTCTTCCGAAATTACTGGATTAAATGTAGTCATAAGTTATCTTTAATAAATTTTAGATGTTATCACACTTCCGGGGAATGCAGTTATTAGGGTTGGTGTTCAGAGTGTTAATCCGAATCGTATTTATATCCGGTTCATGAATACGATCTATAATAATATGTATTTATGGAAGCATCTCTTATCTTTTATATATATTTGACTTAGGGGCTGATTTATAAATTTCTAAAAAATTTGGGGTTAAAATATAAATTTCAGAGACTTAAGGGGGATCAATGAAATTTACCATGTATACTGACGTGGCCAAAGTGGGACCGGCTTGATGACGTGTCAGACACATGGCGATGACATGGCAACTGATGTGTCATACACCTTGCTGACGTGGCTATTGACTGTTCTCTGACATGTCGATGATTGTGTGCTGGCGTGGCACTGATGTGACTGATGACTCGGCGCTGACTGTGTGTTGATGTGTGCTGACGTGCCTGATGCGTTAGCGTCTTCAACCTCTGGCCGCGCGTGAAGCGCGTGACACGAGTAAGGGCGTGTGGGCAGTTGTTGCTCGGCGTGTGCGGGTTCCCTGGACCTCCGTTCGATAGCCAAAAAATACCATTGTGCTCGTCTCGGGGTGAACAAGCATATGGTATGATCAAAATTGATTTTTGACAACTTTTTCGAAACCTGAATTTTCCGAAATGAGTTCCGTTCTTCGGTTTTACGACCCCCAATGTATAACCAAAGCTTCTGATACCACTTGTTGTGATTCTCTGGCCACTGAAGAGTGTTTATGAGGAAAAAATTACTCTCTAGTACTACTTGAATAGAATTTTCAAAGATTACAAATTTTGTTTTAAAAAACCTCACACTTCACTCTCTAAATTCTCTTAAAGTGAAATTTAATATTTTGAGATGTTTGAACTCACAAATGAGAGCTTAATTTATAGGCAATGGCTTGCCTTCTAACTCAACACAATTAGTGGAGTAGTTGCCACTAATTGAGTGGTTAAGGGTGGTTATTCCAAAACCATTAAGTGATTAATGGTGGTTGTAACAAATACATATTGGATTCTTATCAATTCTCCCCATCCAACTACATCCGAAATGATTTTCATCTTACAGCTTTTCCGACTATGTCTTTACATAGCTCTAGTTTATCCCGTTTAACCACTTTTGTTGACATGTTGGTTGTGTTTCTGCATAACACACTTCACTGTGTCTCTGCACATCATAGTTCCACTCCATGTTTCTTCACCCATTTGTTCCTCGGTGCCTTCCTTCCTTATAGGAAACTTTCTAGCTCTCCCTCATCAGCAAGCAGAATGTATTCGGATTCCGAAAATCTAGTTGATGGAATCTGACCTCGTTCATATCTTCTTATCTAATGCCCACTGGTTTCAGGAGGTCTGTCATTATCCAAATCTATTGCTGATCTTATAGCTTCTAATGGAGTGGGTTGTGTCTCCTTCTGCTCAACACTCTCTTCTGTAGCTTCTGATGGAGCGGGTTATGTCTCCCTCTGCTCGACATCCTTATCTGCCTCCTCTAGTTCTGCTTCTGAAATATCATGCACCCTATCTGTGGCCAATTGTGTTGGTTCTGGATCTGGATTTCTATCGACACTGGAATTGGAAGATATTTTGGGCTTTTCAATGTCTTCTATTGTCCGGTCTTCAAGAAACTCTACATCTTGGCTTCTGATGACCATCTTTTCTTTCGGAACCCATAGTATGTATCCAAATTCTTAATCTCTATAGCCTATGAATATACATGGAGTAGTTCTTGCAACGAGCTTCTACCTAAGCTCCTTGGATACATGTGCAGCAGCTAAACATCTGAATACTCTAAGGTGAGAGTATGAGGGATTCTTACAAATCACACTTTCTCCGGAATCTCTGAATTCAATGGTACAAATGGTGATCTATTAATCAGGTAGCAAGCGGTACGAACAGATTCTCCCCAGAATGGCTTTGGTAGCTTAGCATACTCATCATACTTCTGACTTTCTCCATAATAGTGCGATTCATTCTTACAGCTACATCATTATATTATGGTGTGTGTGGAACATTTTTCTCATATCAAATGTCGCGTCTCCTGCAGTAGGCATCAAACTCTCTGGAACTGTACTCGCCTACATCATATGTGAGGAGGCACTTCAGCTTCTTCTCTATTTCATGCTCTATCATGGCGTGGAACAACTTGAACTGATCTAAGACCTGATCATTTATCTTCAGGAAATACACCCAGACTTTCCGAGAAGCATCATCAATGATAGTCAGAAAATACTTATTATCGTCCAGTGAATCAACCTCTAAGGGACCACAAACATCATAGTTTACCAGACTAAACAAATTTGATCTTCTCTTTGAAGAGAAATTAAATGAGACTCTGTGTTGCTTACCAAACAAACAATGGTTGCAAGGACCTAGTGAAACATCATTGGTAAGCTCCTTCTTGGTCAGGGTAGACAATCATCTCTTACTTATTTGATCGAGTCTCTGGTTCCACAGTTTTTGAAAAGCCTTTTCCAGCTACATTGAGACTGTCTACACAAATCTTCACATAAGTCTTGTATAGCGTGCCGCAAGCATGTCCTCGGGCGACAACCATGGCACCATTTTTCATTCTCCATGTGTCATTTCTGAAATGACTGTCATAGCCTTGTTTGTCAAGGGCTATCCCTGATAGTACATTCAAACATAGTTCTGGAACATGCATGACATCTTTCAAAGTTAATGTACATCTGACATTTGTCCACAACTGAATATCACCCATTCCTACTATTCCAGAGGAACTGATATTACTCATCTTCACTGAACCAAAGTCTCATCCTTTGTATGTTGTGAAGAAATCTCAGTGAGGAGTGACGTGATAGGATGCTGCAGTACCTACCACATACTCAACATCTTGGGTTGCGGTGTGAAGACATGTCTTTTCCTGCATAGAGCATATCACTACATCTCCCTGGACAACTACTAGTGTCTCTCATTCGTTATTTTTCGACTAGTGATTGTCTTGGTCTGCTCTCGTTGTAATTTTCAACAATTCTTCTTTAAGTGGCCTTCCATGCCACAATAGTATCACTTGTAAATGGGCTTTCTTCTGCCTGTGGATTTGCCTCTACTTTTGCTTCTACCTCTCTCTCTTTCTCTTCCTCAATGTCTTCATCGAGTCTCCTTGACGAAGGCTTATGTCTATTCTGAGCCAATATCTCTTCTTCTGGACTCTTCAGTCGACATGGCATATTTTACCATAGGCACGGTAAGTTTGCCTCCTGGAGCCGAATTGCTAGAGTAACCACCAATATCTCCCAGCTATCAGGAAGAGAACCGAGTAGTATAGGGCAAATACTTCATCTCTCAGCTGCATGTCTACTGCAGACAGCTAATTCACTAGGCTCTGGAACTCATTGGTGTGTTCTGTAATGAAAGTTCCACTTCGTAGCTTCAAATTCACCAAACGCCTCATTATTAAGGCTTTATTTCGAGTTGTCTTGGCCTGAAATATGTCTTCCAGTTTTATCCACATTTCGTAAGCATCTGTGTACTGTGCAACGTGGTGGAAGACACTATGGTCGATCCCCTGCCTAATCTGACCTAGAGTTCTGTTGTTGAGTTTATTCCAGTCATTATCTTTAACAAATTATAGTCTCACTAACTTCACTGCAATTATATCAAACAAATCTTTGCAATGCAAATAGTCTATCATCTGAGGCCTTCAGATGGAGTAATTAGTTACTGTCAGCTTAATCATTGCAACAGAAGATAAATCTTCCTTTTCCATTTTAAGTTTAAAGTTTAAAATGAAAATAAGACAAAATTGGGACAGATTTTCATAATTTAGAGGTCACCGTAGCGTCAGGAACGATCGAAAATGGTGGATTTTATATTTCGTTGGTCCAAATCTGACTTAGGGGTTGATTTGTAAATTTCTAAAGTTTCTAGGGTTAAAATATAAATTCAGAGGCTGCATTAGGCTCAATGAGATTTACCAGGTATGCTGATATGGCAAAAGTGGGACCGACTTGATGACGTGGCATACACGTGGTGATGACATGCAGCTGACGTGTCAGACACCTTGGTGGCAATAACTATGCACTGACGTGGCTGATGACTCAGCACTGATTGTGCACTGATGTGTACTGAAGTTGCACTGAAGTGTCTGACATGTCATCATCTTCAACCTATGGCCGCGCGTGACGCGAGTAAGGGCACGATGGTAGTTGCTGCTCGGCGCGTGCGGGCTCCCTAGACCTCTGTGCGATAGCCGGAAAATACTATCATGCTCATCTCGACTTGAACAAGCTGATGGTATGATCAAAATTAATTTTTGATAACTTTCCCGAAACTTGAATTTTCTAAATTGAGTTCCGTTATTTGGTTTTACGATCCCAATGTATAACCAAAGCTCTTGATACCACTTGTTGTGATTCTCTGACCACTGAAAAGTGTTATGAGGAAAAAATTACTCTCTATTACTACTTAAATAGAATTTTCAAAGATTACAAACTATATTACAAAAAACCTCACACTTCACTCTCTAAGTTCTCACTACTACAATAAGGCATAAAGAAGTCGGTTTTTAAACGATGTCTATTAGTTTAGACATCGGTTTCAAAAGTGTTTTCTATTCAAGTGTTGTTAAAGCTTTCTTCTTTTTAGATCATTTAATAACTGATGTTATAAATATTTCGAAAGACATTGGTTATTCGTAAAAGCGATGTCTTTTGAATTGTCTTAGAAATCGGTATTTTTATTAATTTCCAATGTCTTTATATTTGTGAAATGAAATCGGTTTGATTAAAACCGAATTCGTATTTATTTGAATAGAAATCGCTTATACAAAATGATGTCTTTAAGTAAAAAAAAAAAAAAATTCAGTTTTTTTTATATCATAACCATTTTTAAATGTTTTGTCAACTGATGTCTTAAAATTCATATGTTTTTTTTAATTACAAATTTAAATGATTCATCATAAAAATCATAAGAACACAATATGATAAAACATAAAATTCATTCAATAAAAATATTTATGAATTTGAATTTGTCCATGCAGTTTTTTTTTTTAATCCTCATTGAAACCCTAAGCCTTAAAAATCACTTGAACAAAGTAGTTGAGTTTTAAAAAATAAAATAAAATAAATCAGCAAATTTTAATTTTATATCTCTGATGCTACAAATTCTGCCCATTCACTTCGCATCCCATCAATTTCTTCTTGAGTGTATGTATTCATTCCTTGAAACTGCAATAATAACACATAAAAAATATTAATTAATCATCAATTTTTCATAAGTGATTTCTCAAGTTCCACTAACATTCACTTATATAATGGATTCACTCTTTGTAACTCCACATGGCATAAGTTCAATCACCAAATAACAATATATTTAATAGTAAAATTAGTATTAAACTCTTACCTTTTGCATAACAGATATATGTGGATCTGCAATGATGTCTCTCATATACTTTAATACATAATATCCACATTTCTTGTTTGTAGGTTGTTTTGGACACTATAACCAATTTAACATATTAATAATTTTATGAAAAAATAAATTGATTAGTTTAGTTAAAATATGTATACCATAACACTCTTCCAAGCTATAGATTTCCGTAACATTCTTTGCTTCTGAGTTGCAAACATTTTTAATGCCCTGCAAGAAATATGCCAAGGAAATATAACACAAATATGTCCCTTATTTTAAAAAAAAAATTAAAAACAAAAAATAAATTACAAGACTTGCGACGAACTTCTTCTCGAATTGGATCCAAGAAATATGCAATGTTATTATCAGGATCCAAAATGACTAACATCCAATGGAACCTATCAATTAATATTAAATAATTAATGATTTTTTTCATTGCAATTTAGCACATCAATATTAAAGTTAAGCAATGATAAAATTAACACTTAAGATTGATTGAAAGGAAGAAAAAAAATCTGGTTTGGTTTTGCATCCTCAAGCCTGTCGGCAATTACACGTGCTCTTTCATCTGAAGTTCCTGCAAACTGAGTGATAAGGTTGGGATCCACAAACGCAAACTTATCTGTTAAGTTGCTCTCCTTCATGAGATTATACAAAGGCCTAAAAAAGTAACAAAAAATTAATTCTTATTTGTTCCTCTAAAAAGAATATATATTTCAGTAACATAAAAACAGAATTAAACATCACCTTAGGTACACTGTTACAGATGTAAAACTTATTTCGGCCATACCGCTTTCAATAACTCTGAAAAGCAAGTGTTAGAGATTCTATAATATGCTTTCAATTTGTACAATCTCACCAAAGCATATAAATTCGTAAACTTTGTACAACTTGGATATAAAGGCTTTTCAGCATCCTCTAGTAACTTTTGGAACTGATCAGGGTCATTAGTACAATTTGTATGTGCGTCATGCACCATCTCTACCATGTTGTCTACAAAATTGCCATCATATCTTTTTATTTGGTGAATGCTGAATTGGTGAGTCCGATATAGGATGTACTGATTCTCCATGCCATATCCATTTAATATAACTTTGATGCATTCCATAGATAAACAAATAGTCCTTTATTTCATCACTAGTAATATTGTTCAGATTTCCACATTTCAAGCAAGGACAACGAATGCCATTTTGATCAACTGAATGACTCAAGCTAAACGCCAAAAAATTTCAACTCCAACCATATACTCTTTTGACCGTCTATCTAAAGCAATCCAAGACTTATCCATATTTTTTCCAATATAATTTTCTAATTAAGTCAGATTTAATAAAATATAAATCATCAATCAAGTAACAATAAAAAAAAAAAAAACTTGATAATCCACAAAGCATGCACATAGCATAAAGCACATATTATTAATCTCGCACGCTTCTCCATTTTTCAAACCCTAATTTCCCCTCGCTTAATTTCAATTAACCCTGTAATCGACCCTTTTAATTATCGCCATCTGATCCGTTCTATTTGACCCTCCGATTAAAGAAAAAAAAAAAGGAATTTGATTTCTGATTTTGTAAAAAAAAAAGAGTAATCAGAAGAAGAGGAACATATTATTAATAGTTTAATCAGTTTGAAAGCCATGGAAAGCACTATTATTAATATTTTAAGTGAAATTCAAAAGCACAAGCATATATTGTTAATGGTTTATGCAATGTTCGAAAATAATAAATAAATAAACAATGATATAAAAAAAATAAGAAGAAATAGTGGCTGGGCACATGCATCATGTTTAACAAAATAATAAATAAATAAACAATTATATAAATAAATCATAGAATTAGAAGAAACAATGGCACATGCTTCAAAATTTCAGAAAAGAAAAATTAAACAATGAAACAGTTCATTCATAGAGGTATTGTGAATGACAGAGAAGAACAATTGAAGATGAAGTACGTACATGCATAAGCGCGAGAAGAAAAATTGAAGATTAAAGAGATTTAGGGTTAGTGTTAAACCTTTCAACATAGGTATTGTATATTTATAATTCTATTTCAGGTAAACTAATAAGTTGATACGTTTTTGGTTTTTTTTTTTTTTTTTTTTTTTAAAAAAAAGAGGTAAAATTTTAATATGTGATCTCTTTCCTATTTGATTTAAAGACAACTGATTTTAATTATGAGATTTCTTTCATATTAGGTAAAGACAACGGTTATTAATATATGACTTATTTCCTACTAGATAAAGACATCGTTTATAAACTAAAACCGTTGTTAAAACAAATTGTATTTAAAAGTGATTTAAATTCCATTACAAAAGAAAACGATTTAAAATAAAACCGATATCTTTTACTTACGAAATCGGTTAATTAGTAAACCGATTTCTTTTAAAGTGTTGGCTATTCCTATTCTTCTAGTAGTGTCTCTTAACATGGAACTTAATATTTTGGGATGCTTGAACTCACAAATGATAGCTCAATTTATAGGCAATGGCTTGTCTTTTAACTCAACATAATTAGTGGAGTAGTACCACTAATTGAGTGGTTAAGAGTGGTTATTCCAAAAACATTAAGTGATTAATGGTAGTTGTAACAAATGCATGTTGGATTCTTATCAAATCCGGATCGTATTCTTATCAAATCTGGATCGTATTTATATCTATAATATTATTTTTTTGCTATAATATTACATATTTATGAAATCATCTCTTGTCTTTTATATATATTCGATCTAATTTGATTAGATTGAAATTAAATCTGATTTAGTGATATGTATATATTAGACAAAGACCCAAGGATTTACAACGTAATGTATAGTTACAACGTAGGTTGTAATTGACATTAAAAAGCGTCACTATAAGTTGTATATTCTCAAATAAAGTTCCTGGATAATATTTACCGACACGGGTCGGTTAGTAAAATTAGTTATGACCAATACATGTCGTATATCGATACTTGGTCCGATGGTTTATCCTAATGAACCATGAGCCTTCGGAGACTCGTATAGACATGTAGGTATTTATTCAATAACTACTTAACGACTCACTGAAGATTTCCTAATATATTATACACCAACATCAATAGGAATCTTCTTGAGTAGAGTAGCATAGTGGTCCTTAGACTTGAGATACCAAAGTGGATATATGAGTTATCATTCACACTTTGATGACAATCATGTCACCAACCTTTTTAGGTCAGATCTTCGTCTGTTTGTTGGGTGTGGACTGTTGTTCATGATATTCGGTGTGTATGAAGAAATAATCTGCCAATCCTGTGTACAGGGCATAGGTATTCTGCACTTGTTTGCGATCTGTTAAATCTATGATCGTGGTACACTGCGGAAGCGAATTCGGAGTGATAATTAGAGATCTTAAATTTATAAGTCGACTATATTATACATTAAGGATTTGATATTTCCATCTATATCCCTGATATAATATGGATAGCCTGTGACGGAGAGATTATATGTATGCGATGATCTCGACTTGCATAGTTCAGTGAGATCATCTGCAGTCGTCATAATTTACGAGTGGGTGAATTATGGACATGAAATTGTTAGAGAATCACAACATGTTTGTGATATGTTTTCTTCCCTCTCTTTCCCTTTGATTAGTTTTTTTCCTTTTCCTGTCATAGCTCTCTTTCCGGCAATGGCTTACCGGAAAAAAAAATGACTATGTCCTTTTTTTTCCAATGAGCTCGGTTGTGTGTGTTTTTACTCTTTGTTTCTTCTTTTATTTTATTTTGATGATCCACCTAGTGGCTCTTTTTTCGTTCTTTTTTTTATTCTTCATGGTTGTTGATATCAAAATCTGTTGATATGTGGATTCACTTTATATAATGATAAATATCCAACCTTTGTATTGTTTTTATATTTTTTTTCTATTTTATACAGGAATAATAGTCTTTTATTTGGCATACAAAAGATTTGGTATGGGCTAACTGAGTAGATATGACTCTGGTGGTGAAGGTTGGCGCTCGATGGTACTTCCCTGGACGTTTATACAGTCTCATAGATCTATTATTTGTTATGTATTAGATTAATTATATTTTACATTAAAAACTTTATCTACAATGTATATATTTTGTTAGTTCATTTCTAGTTAGGAGTTTATAGTCACAAATTTTGCACTGAGGTTGAGGTGGAGAGATTATGTCAGTCCCTATTTTCTTCTCTCTATCTAAGTAGTTTTATGTGTGAATATGTATCATTATTGATTACGAAAAACACATAAGACATATATTATTTTATATTGTTAGGTTTATCCTAACTAAGTTTAAGTCTTACACTATTCTAAACTTGTATTCGAATTATTATTGTCGTGTAATTATATTCTTGTGATGTTTTTTATATTTGAATGAATTTTATTTTAAAAAATAAAAGTTGGATGAAAATCACAAGTCTCCATCAAGTGCCACTTAGTCAATATAAAGAATAAAAAAAACAATGCATTGAATATAAATTACTATTGGATTGTAAAAAACTAATGGCCAAGATTTTACTATCAAATGCGGCTGGGTGGTAAATTGGTTAAGACTTGGTTGTCAGGTACTAGATTCGAGTTCAAATTGTGTATTTATTGTAAAAATTTGGAATAGTCGGGAGTTTTACCTGATCCGTTTAAATTCGAATCGGATGATTTAACGGTAGAATTCTCATATTTCAAATAAAACAGTAAGACCTCCCGCGCTTAAAGCTTAACTCCATAAATGTTAATTGGTGGAAGTGTGGAACCTTGAAATTCAATCACTATTTGTAAAAAAGTTCAGCTTATCACTGTATATTCTATTTATTACTGACAAATAACGTAACGTAGCTTGTGTTGCGCCTGAAATTATTGTGATGACAAAAATTCCCTACACAAATAAACTGACACTTGCAAATCATTTTAAAAGAAAGCTTTATTAAATAAAAAGCTATTATGAAGTCACTCATCAAGTATTATTTATTCAACATGTGAACCAACAGTAGTGCAAGATGCCAACTCAAATCATGACCTTTCCCAATATCCCTAATTACGATATAGATTTATTGGACATAAAAACAATTAAGGATATGCTAACGCCAAAAATAATTATTATTAATGCAAATAATCACGCTAATTAACTTCTATGGAAAATTGGGATATATAGAGACATTATTATAGTAATGCTTGAAACATGCTTAAGGTCGAGAATTTGGCCTGTCTTTGGAGAAAATTTACAATACAAACGGAAGTATCACGTTATCTATATAATAATCCAATAATATATTGTCACGCGTGTTAAAATATATAAAATAAAAATAACTAAAATATGTATTAAATCATATATATAATTTACACAATTATTAATAATATCATGTTAATTATACATTTATTGCATCAAAGAATTACTCATGTCATTGATATTATTATATGCTTACATTAGATAGAATTCTATTGGAATTTATTTTTAAATTGAGCTAATAAAAAATTGAGCCAATAATGTTGTCTAGCTCAAAAAAATGAACCAACGAAAAAGTCAGTTTAAACTGCCGAATGTATTAGTGTTCAATTAAACACTATTAGTGTTCATGTATAAAGTAATATTATTTCAGAAAATAGGATTGGATGAGATTTTGATGAAATGAGATGGGATAAAAGCGATATGATATTGTTCATATGAACAGTATTACTGTCCATGTGTTTCAGAAAATAGGATGAGATAATTTTTTTTTATCCCAAAATAATTACAAGACAGAACCTGATTGATTCTTTGTCCCAATTATATATATAGAATGGAACTAGGATTAGCAAATTGTCATGGACATAACTGATAGAGAATAATCAGTGAATGCAATAGGTTTTATTATATATTCTTAAATAGTATCAATAACACAAATAAAAACATAAACTTACAAATGCAATAATAAAAACTTACAAAGCAAAAAACATAAACTTTTAATGCAAGTAACTAAAATCAAAAACAACATACTGACTTGTATAGATTGTGGCTATCATATAATACTATGTCCTATAGTAGAAATTCGCCCCTACCCGTATGCTTGTAGTTCAATGGAAGTCTGCCACCAAGATTCAACAATCTGAAAATTGAAATTTATGCACTGAAGATTTGATCCCTGACGAATTTACTTGGTGTCTATTATCAAAATCAAAACAATTTGTTTATGGAAAATATCTTTCTATTTCATATCTCTGTGCCTCTGGTCTTTTGTTCTATTTATAGAGAGCAAAAGGAAGTGGTTATTGCCACCAAATATTTTTCAGAATCTCAGTTAATTTGGAAGAGGTGTGTTGATCAAACACAAATCTTCAGATTTAAAATGAAAATCAAAAATAAAAATGTTTTATTAAATAAGGCATTTTAATGAATCACAACTCAAGGTCCATCTTTGATTAATTAATATATATTATGCCTACCAACCACACACATCCAAGTCCAAGTCCAAGTCCAAGGCTTGTTTTTCCAATTTAATATGAGTGTTTAATGTACACAAATAAATTCTTTATTTTCCATTTCTTTCTCCAATGTGGGATTATACTCTACTCCCTCTATTTGCGATATAAACCTCTTACAATAGTTAGTTGCGGATCAATTGAGACACGTGCCTTAGTTGGATTTTGGGAAAAAAAATATTATTTTTCCTTCTCAAAATTTTGTCCATCTTGTTCTCATTCAAGTTCCGATTTATTAGTGTTTTTTACTATTAAAATAATATTAAACAAATCATTATTGAAATATTGCTTACCTTCTTATTTTAATTTCTTCCTTATTATTAAATAAAGACAAGGAAAAAAAAAACATTTTACTTTGTAATTTTTTTTCTTCTTCTAGATTTCTGTCTCTCTTATGATTTTATTTTGAGATAGTAATTCAAACAAAACGTGAGTCAATAAATTTTTTTGTTTATTTGCTGATTGTTTTTGTTCGGAAACATAATTCCTAATATATTTACATGTTTGTCCTCTTAGGATCTAATCATACATGTATTACTAGTCCTAAATTTATTTACAAACTAATTGAAATAAATCTAAGTTAATCACAACACAATTACATACATTTCTTCTTGTAGAGACCTCTTAATCAAACTTAATTGATTGCTTAACTCAATAAGCAAATGGTCTTATTTATAGGAGGGAAACCAAGTCACTATTAGCTCACATGCATGGATTACTATTAATCCTTGATTACTATTTAATCACATGCATTGATTACTATGTAATCACATGTATTTGGATGCATAATGACTTTCTCTAACCCTTCCAAAAATGTTACCATCATGGGTGTACCATATGTTCCCTACTTAATATTTTACTAATTGTTGTTACTTAACAACTCTTGTTGTTACTTAACAACTCTTGTTGTTACTTAATTTTTTGATTAACAACTCTTGTTGTTACTTAATAATTTCCAACATGAAATTATTACTAATTGTTGTTATTTAACAATACCAAATAATTCCCAATCAACAATTTCCAACATCTCCCACTCACACATGATGGGATCAACAATTTTTATTATCTCTACAAGAATAATTCATACTTTGCAATTGTGTCGTGCGACCAACATACTTCGAGAGCTCAATTGCTATACATCTGTTAGGAATATATAGCTGCTCGAAAAATGGATAGAACCATAGTTGATTATGTATGCAGTATCCTCGATCATTTATCACATTATATCTCTCTCGATCTCTTTTCGAATGTAATAATTATTTTGTATTCACAATCATGTTTGATCACATATAATAACATAATTGGTCGACCAGTGAATACAAGATAATGTGATATTACTCATGTAATGATCTTTCTCCATTCTCGAATCTCTCAACATTGATTCAATTCGCTTTTCCAGATATATCCTTTCGGATCGAATCTCTCATGATCCTTCAGTAACACTCCAAGATAGCGATCATCAAATCTAAGTTTTGAGAAGCAGACAAGAGTCTAAAGGGTACAAGGTGAGATTGAAATAATCTCAAGGGTCTCACACAATATCAAGACTGAGATCTTTACTTGTATTACCCTCAATAGTCACAAATGTACACATGGTATGAAAACATGTGCTACGGTATTCTCTCATTTCCCATGGAGCGCATGTCTCATAAAATACCGTACAGATTATAGTTCATACAAACACAATGTCTAACTCATAACTGACATTAAGACAAGTAAGGTGAAACAAACTTATTCACCTGAGGTCATATCACAGAGAAAGTGACCTCATAAAGACATTACTTAATTTTCAAGCTTGAGCTCTCTAAATTATCACTCAGATAATTAGCTTAAAAATTTATCTCATCTCTCATTAACACAAAGTAATGGAGGCGATTGCCCGTGTGAGAGGGCCAATCATTCACTTGTCTGACATACTTCTCATACTAACCAATAGTATATTTGTTTAAACATGTATCAACATATAACATGTAAGCATTGAACACAAATATCAATGAGTATTAACATTAGTAAACATTATTTGGGAAAAATACATATCATAATATGTAAGCACATTAACATCTACGCAATCCCTGAGTTTTTACATGTCTAACAAAGACATCTCTAGGAACAGGCTTGGTCAATGGATCTGCTACCATTTCTTGCGTAGAAATGTACTTCATGTTTACCTATTCTCGTGCAACTATGTCTTTCACAAAGTTATATTTGGTATCTATATGTTTCGTTTTACAATGGAATTTTGGGTCTTTTGTGTAGGCTATCGCTGCTTCACTATCACAGTTAACTAATATTGGACCAGAAGCTTCATTTGACATACCCAAATGATCCAAGAACCTTTTCAACCACACAGCCTCTTGTACTGCTGATGAAAAGGCCACAAATTCAGCCTCCAATTGTGGATAAGGATATACAAGACTGTTTCTTACTGCTCTATGAAATGGCACCATTTTTTAGCAAGAAAACAAAACCGAAGGTAGATTTTATTTCATCCAAATCTCCTCCCCAGTCAGCATCAATATAGCCTCTCAATTGCAGATCATTTCCTTGATAACACAATGAGTAATCAGTTGTCCCTCTCAGATACCTAAATATTCTTTTAACTGCTTTCCAATGTGCTAGTCCTGGATTGGATTGGTATCTACTTACCATTCCAACAGCGAAACATATATCAGGTCTTGTACACAACATTGCGTACATTAAACTTCCAACTGCAATTGCATAAGGAACTTTCTTCATTTGTTCCTTTTCCTGTGGAGTTTCAGGACACAATCTATGACTCAAAGCTTCAGTTTTCGTGATAGGAGTATCAATGGGTTTACAAGCCTGCATTTGGAAGCGTTCAAGAATTTTCTTTATATATGACTCATGTGAAAGAGATAATAAATTCTTTGAACGATTTCTTGAGATCTTAACCCCAAGAATATATGCAGCTTCACCCATATCTTTCATCTCGAAGTTAGATGATAATCATTCTTTGATGTGTGTTTTACAAACTCCTTATCATTTCCGGCTATAAGTATATCATCCACGTACAATGATAAGATAATGAACTTATCTTTATCTCTCTTGGTGTACACACAATGATCCTCATCTATCATTGTGAAATCATTCAAAATGATTGTATTGTGGAATCATATATACCATTGTCTAGACGATTGCTTGAAACCATATATAGACTTTAAAAGTCTACATACTTTCTCCTTTTTCATTTTTTTTATGAAACCTACTGGTTGTTCCATGTAGATTTCTTCATCAAGTTTTCCATTGAGAAAAGCAGTATTTACATCCATTTGATGTAATTCTAGATCCATGTTTGCTACTATAGCCAGAATCAAACGAATTGAGGTAAACCTTACAACGGGTGAAAAAGTCTCTT
>SKCR01039865.1:0-60745 GCA_019454045.1 Zanthoxylum bungeanum
AATTTGCTAGCTTCATGTTTCAGCTAATACTATCTTCCTTGTCTAATAAAGGTATTGGAAACTCATGCTCATGACTCCCCCAAAGACTCTATATTGTTATAGATAAATAAGTATTTTGTACGAAGTTGAAGGAATAGGGAACTGTAAATTTTATTTGGAAAATAAACATTGAGAAGTGTGAGCTTTGAATTTGTGTTATGAAAAATATAGTTATATATTTGCTCTTGTCATTCTACAAGTCTTGGCGGTAAAAGGCTTAACATTTGATTGTCAGGTCCTGAATTCGAATATTGGAGTTTTATATGCTCCGTTTAAATTCAAATCGTTTGCAATATATCATTTTTTATATACCAACAATGCAATGCCAATCCCTGGACTTCATTTGTAAAGCTTCTATTTCCTGCCCATCAAATAAATGGAAGATTGATAAAAATAATCTTCAATTCACTATAAATCACAGTGCTTAACATAAACAAACAACCAAGTTGTTGGGCAAATTCCCGGCAAAATGTTTTACATGTCAAAAATATTGTCCAAAAAGGAACATATAGTGCTCCAAAAGATGGACTGCTCTAAGTCAAAACTAACAGCAGCAAACCAATGAACAAAGTTTTCTTCAGTTCCAGTTCAACTTGGAACTCTTTTACATTATTGCTGCTGCTCATAAATCTGCATATAAGCCTCAGAGAGTGCAACCATTTGCGGAAGAGTTTCCGAAACATGCAAATCTTGCATCTCATACCTGAAAACACGGATCACAAACATCTCTGTTCAAGTTATTAATGTTGCATTTTAACTATGCAATTTTTTAGGAAAGAAGTATTACCATAGTTCTTCTGACTTCCGCTGCACAAAAACCCTGTAGAATCCCTCTTCAGGTTTACCATCGTGAACAATGTTGGCAATCAGATCATACTTGGAACGCTGTTTCTCATTCTCTTTTGGTGTTGGCAAAGGTATGTAGTCTTTCAATTCCAAATTTTTCACCGGAAAGTTGACTGGAAAGTAACATCAGTGAGCATCAGTTAACAGTAATGCATTCAATCAGGCCAAAGTTTCAAACAAATGTTCACATTTTCCAGTCATTTATTTCATCATACACACAGAAATCAGATACTTCCAGGAAATGAAGAACTTACCTAATGTAGGGTTTTTCTCCACAAAGAAGTTATTCTTTGTAAAGCGTCGCACGTGAAGGATCAAGTATTGTGGTAATCTCGTGACACGGTATCTCATCCTTGCTACTCGTGGCCGAACAACCTCTGTCACTGTTTCCCCATCAAACTTCTTCAATATGTTAAATAATGGAACCTAAGACAGAAACCGGGATTTAGCCCAAAGAAATACTGTTAGAACTTTAGAGACGAATTTCCTCTGGTTGCTTATCCTTTCAAAATGTCTATCCAGTGGCATTGCAACATGTATTATATAGCACCTAAAAACTCAAATTCAAGATTTGATACATAGTTTTGTTTTCTCTTTTTGCCTATTAGCACAACAGCTTTAAATAGATCATTTTCATACAGCAGCTCAGCATATGAGTTTAAATTATGATAATAAAAATATATTGCATCTGGCGAGCTTCAAAGGTGTACCTACACATCAGGAAATACAAAATTTCTGTTAAATTTAACACCGAAAACTTAAATGTATCTAATACCTGGGGTATAATATTTTTCTCCATCACATCTTTGAAAAGAGGCGGTGGGGGCAAATCCAGACCAAGCATCAGGAATGGCATTCTAGAAGTTTCTGTAGTAATTTTATCACGATCACTTCCCCCCTCTGTACTTTTTCCAGCATTCTGGTCATCACCATTCTCTTTCTTCTCCGTGATAGCACTTTTAGGAATCTCATTCACAACTTCCAGCTCCCCCTATCAAACAAACTTATGTTTTAGACAAAATCAAATGACAAAAACAACTGAAAAAAAATGACCACTGAACACGGGTATAGTAAACAAACCTGAAAGCACTCATATATGATGCTAGTATTTTTCTTCGAATTTCTAAGATCTGCATGCAGTGTGTTAAGAATCCATGACATGAATTCAACAGGATTAGACTGTGCACCTATTCGAAACCGTTTCTTACTGGCTTTCATTACTGCTTGCAGAAACTCATGTGGGCTGACCTGAAGATTAGAGAAATTCATGAAGATCCATGCTTTCAAAAAAACTCAGTATAACTATAACTATGATTATACCTGTCCTTTAAAGTTTCGAGCATGCCAAATCTTCCGAGTGAGTTCTCCAAATCGATGAACAAGTGGAGATTTGCAGTGTTGGTAATTTTCAGGGATAAGGAAAAAATTCCTTAATGGAGTAACTCTCATTAGAGATTGAATGGTGACATTAACAAAATCAGTCTCCTTGATGTTATTCAGACCCACCTGAAGATTTTCCAGGATAGATTGTGATTAGCAGTTAGCACCAGGTAATAACCAAAATTGGTATCTTATTGCATATCAAAGTGCGATGAAATCGATATCTTATTGCATATCTGAGTGTGATGCAATCGATATTTTTGAGCAGTATCAATATAAAAGCATGAAAAAATATGGGTACCATTCCAGGAAGGTAGTCAGAACCATCCAGAGCCCTAGACCATAGCTTGTTTTTGTCAAGCTGTTCCACTTGTTCCTTGGTAAACCTGCATACAAATTTGTCAAAAACTTAATAAGCAAGTGTACTTGTAACTGGATACTCAAATATACAAAGCTACAGTAATATAGCACCAAATATAATTTTTCTGACTCATTATGCAGAATGTCCAAGAAAGTATATCGATCCAGTCAACCAGAGCCATGTAAGAGTACACACATTTTCCATGCACATAAACACACATGCAGAGAGATTAGACAAAGAAAGGGTGTGGCTGAAAGACGGACGAGGAGGTGCAAACAGAGGCGATACCTTGGGTTTAGAACATGCCGAATATCATCCAATGATGGGTCATTAATTTCATATCCATCAGGAAGGCAATAAACTTTTTCTGTTCGAAGATTTATGTAGACATGGTGTCCTGCTTCCAAGCTATGAGTATATGCATGAGATTTCTGTCCTCTTCCTTGGTAATACTTCCCACAAACCAAACATGCATACACATTCAAGTTTGAAAGAGAAACAGAGCAGAACTTTTCAAAATCAAATTCCAAAACCTGCATGACATTACCGAGATTTCAAAAATTCATTCGGAAATAAATAATCCTAACATTACTCGCTCACTTGATAATATGGTGTATGCATTCTCAAACACTAAAAATGTCCACATATTCTCTTGCCAGTACATGCATATCTTCTTAAATAAACAAAGTAACATAACCTAAAATAAATCTATATCCACAAACTATCTACAATGCAAAAGATGAGATAGGTACCTGGCGATTAACAGTATCAAGATAAGGGCAATCCCTCCGAACTTCAACAAATCTGCCTCGCTTCCCTTGAACATGTCCATCCTCATCATCATCTTCATCTTCATCATCGTCATCATTGGCATGACCCCCATGACCATATTGTCCAACAATGGCTCTATTATCTCCAACACCACCACCACCACCATTTTGCTGTCTCCTTCCATGGTATTCTTCTTCTTCCTCATCGTCGTCATCATATGTATTAGCTAAGGGCAAAAGAGGGTTGTCAAATCCCAAACGAGGAGATGACGGAGACAACTGCTCTGCCACTTTCAATCTCTTCGAGTGCTCGTCCTCGTCATCACTACCATTATTATCTTTCCTCTTCTTTGTCATCTCCTTTACCGTTTTTCCAATTTCACTGCTCCATCAACTAGATTATCAATTCATCATCCATTTACAACATACAACTAACAAAAACATCAAATTACTCTATCAGGGCCTAAAAAAATTTCGACATCCAATGAAAAATTACTCACCGCAGTTCATAAATTTACCTTAGAAATACAGCTACTGCCTTATTATAATTAAAAATTGGCAAATTCAGATTCATAGAAGAAACAAAATCACATAAACCCTATGTTTGGTTACTGAGAAAACGCATGAAAATTTTTCTAGACGCAAAAAAAAAAAAAAAAAAAAAAAAAACGTACCAAGAATGAGCGATTAGAGAGCGCGAGTGAAAAATGAGAAGCTTGAAGTAATCAGGTGCAAGAGTTGCTAGAAATTTCTCTATTTCAGGCTCAGAATAAAATAATAGGATGGTTTAATTTATTTCAATTTTAATTTTACAGGCTGAACAATTTATTGGGAGCCAGCCACTTGCTGTCCAATAAGAATGAGCAACATTTTGAAATATCTCATTGGGCTTGCAAATGGAAAGTTATGGGCCTACATGGATGATGGGCCTGGGCCATGGTTCTGACATTGAAGAATTTGTTCAAAGTGCTATTCACACGAAGTTATAAGGTTTTCTATTTTTGTAATTTTAAGGATTTAATTTATAAATATAAGAGGTGTTTTTATTATTTATTTAATATTAATAGTTGAAAAAAATTAGAGTGGAATCGGCTGATCCCGACATACAATAAGCTTTTTCTAGCTATTGATAAGTTAAATGACATGCTTATTAATAATGATAAATAAGTGTTTGTTGGATACTTTCTTCGTAAGCAAGAAATAGAGCGCAGTGAATAAAACTAAATTCAATAACATATTTGTCAACAACAGAAAGATTTCAAGACAGTATTTGGTGAATGTGGGTATAGGTGGCCACGGTACGAACCGAACGAACCGTTCGGTTCTACGGTTTCAGGTTGTTGGAACCGTAATCGAACCAGTTCAAAATTAGTTCGGTTACGATTTCAGCTTTTTGAAATCGGAATCGGAATCGGATGGAATCGTAACCTTACGGTTTCATCCGGTTAACCGTAGCCGGGTCTAAATGTGGGATCAATTACTAGTACAAGTGATTTGGTGGTGCGATTAGGGCTAGTAAATGGATGGATTTTGAAAATTTCATCCCTAAATTCAAGTATTATCGGTTAATATTTTCAAGATATTGAAAAAAATCCAATTTATTAAACTTTGAATTAATAATCTTAATCTTTTTTTCAGATCATAACTTTATTTAAAAAATGCGTAAAATATGATTAAACTTTTCAAAATCCGATCTATTTGTAAATTGTAAGCGTGATACCCTTCTTTCCCAAAATCACTAAACACCACACAGCAAGGAAGCATCGGTGGCACCAGCCAAAGTTGTTTCCTATTCCTTGGTCAATATTAATACAAAATTTGAGTTAGGTTATTTATGATATTAAAAAAATAAAATAAAAAACTTAATGGGTCATTTATCTCTTAAATTAAAATTAATTCAATATGTTTAAATTTCAAATAGCTTTGTATACATTAAAGAATGAATTCGAGAGATTAAAAATTCAACGCAAGTTTTTAATTGCATCATTTGCAAGCGTCCAAAAAAATGTATCATTATACTTGTATATCTTTCTTTTGTTTTTTGTTTTTTTAAAATAAAACCCATAAAATAAGAATATACTGTAATTTAATGAGAACACTAGTAAATTATTTTCTGTTAAGAGAAACAACGTGTTTTTTTTTTTTTTTTTTTTTTTGAATTATTACAATCCACATATATTATGTTATTTACTGAGACTCTAAATACACTATTCAAAAATTTACCGAGACGTAATTTGAAATTCTTTATTCTCTATTTACCGAGACACAACTTAGAAATATACTCCCATAGATGATAAAATCTTTCACCAGACTTTTCCTAGCCTATGGAGGAAGATTTGAGTCTCCGCTGTTTTTGTGAACATGCTTAACTCTTGAGAAATGGTTTGAATTGGTTGGGTTTGCTTAACCATAAATTCCCATAAGACAATTTAGACAAGTATTGTTGCATATGATGATGAATTTAAAAGAATCAAGATGCGAAATGAAACCACTGCAAAAGAATAGAAACAACTCAAATCATTCAAAGGGAACAAAAAGAAAAAAAAAGCAAAAAGAAAAGCTCACAAAAGAAAGTTAAAGAGAGAGGCTTTGGCTAACATTAAAGGTTCAGAGGTTGCAGTGAACAAAGTAAAAGGAAAAAAAATAAGAACATTCTTCTTACACTGCACTGATTTTCATCTTTCAACTTTTCTCAGTCACCTCCCACAGAATCAACAATTAGCAAACCTCAAAAACTAAAGATTTAAAGCTTAACACAACACTAATCTGATGATGCCTTCCGCAACAATCAATACGGAAAAGCAAAAGAATAGACAAAGTGACTTGTGTCTGTGTGCTCGCGCTCAAACAGCTAAGCTCAATTTTTATCGAACACCTACCCGATGACTAACTTGCATCAGTTTTTTTTTTCTAAAAATCCCCTCTTCATTGTGTAGACGATGAACTTCGCAGACAGGACTAAAATAAATAAGAAAATGGGAATGAAATGTGTTAACAGCTGAAACAGATTTTAACTTGAAAACCAATTGACTTTTGGGGGCTAAGAAAACGAAACAAGATGGATGATTCACACTTCTGTCTACAGCCATTCTTTACTGATGTCAAATGTATAGTTGATCTCCAAGTAGCACTTGTCGTCGTCATCAACAAACTGAAAACAGGGGAATGGAGGAAATCAATCAGAGAAAAAATGCAAACATAAAATGTTTAAGACAGTAAAAACACCTACAAAATCAAGACACTATGTGGTCCACAAATTTGAATTTCAAATTTATGCTTTATGAGAAACATGACATGAGGTCTGACAACTAATTGAGTGGGATCCATTCATGGAATGGAGTTAAGGAGGGAGTCAATACAGCCTCACTCGATGTTCAGCAGCAACCATTCTAGGGACAGGACTTGATATGGTAACAAAATTAATAGTAATGACAGATAAAGCGAGGTATTCAAATAATGTGTTTTCTTATTCCATACCCATGAAAGCATCTGGTTACCTACAAGCTCAAATCAGTGAGTGGAGCAAATGCAATAAAGAAAGCATTCACCAAATGGAATGTTCGGCAGCAAGTGTGGTCTTAAAAGCTCTGGTAAAGATGGTATGCCTCTATGAAATTCTAAGTGGTGAATAATATGGATGAAAGCACAATGGTTCAGCCTGTTATAATTCTTACAGTGAAGCAAAGGCTATGAATTGCGGAACACTGCTGAACTTACCTTGCTTTTAGCTGAATATGACCCTCTAGCAAAAAACCCAGATGGAGTAGATTCTTCAGGAAGCTCCTGAGTATAAGGTTCTGCCTGAGGACTGAAGGTTCCGAGCATATTCTTTGTGCTATCCACTGTTAAAGGAACTCGTGAGAACAGGAACTCGTGATTGATAAAGATGGATGGCCCAAATCTTTCTCAAAACTTGAGAGCAGATACAAGGAGAGAGATTACCTTTTAGACCAGTTTTCCAAACTGTGTTAGTGTATTTGAGGCCAGATACAATATTGTTGCTGACCTGGAAACTGAACTGCAGGCTGTAACGGCTCCCTTCTTTTAAGGTAAACCACGAACCCTTTGGTTTCCCATTCTCTGGAACTGAAAGAACAATATCAGGTCTGCCAGGAGATTTTATTGCAAAGCTCAGGATCTTCACATCTGGTTCTAGGGTTTCTACTTGATACCATGAGAGTTAGATCAAAATGTGAGAGACAGATAAAATTTATCCCATTAACAAGCGAATGAATATTGCTTATTGGATGAAAGAAAAAAGAAGGAACCAACAACACAAATTATTCCCATCTCTAGTTGATGAAAGATATGAGAAGCCCTTGAACATAAACAATCAAACAGATGATTTAACTATCTCACAGTATCTGATGTATCAAAATTCAAATAACATAAACCATAAAGAAAGCACAGCAAAATTCAAATCTTTTTAACCACTCATACAGAATGATAAGAGAAGCTAAACAAACAATGTTAATATCTATCAAAATGAAGCATTTGTTATGGTATTAAGGTAAATAAAGATTAAAAGATCAAAATTGTGCATCTTTCCCCAGTTCCCTCATATTCCAACCAAGGAACATAACATGAAAATTTACAAATTTGCAACTTTTACCTTCCACAGATGCAAAATCCACACTACCAAGAAGCTGTTCCTTCCATCTTCTCAAGCTTTCATCATCCTAATAGTCAAAACAGCCACAATAAGAACCAGAAAAGGTTTGAGATAAATAGAACAACAAAGAACACAAGAGAAGAGGGATAAGAAACAAACCTTATCCTTCTCAAATTGTTCTTTAAGAGTGTACTGAGGGCCCAACTCAATCTTTCTATCTTCTTCTTCTTCTTCATCATCCTCTGTTACAGCAATAGAATTCTCACTCATTTTTCTAGACATCCCTCCAATTTGCTCATCAACATTCTCTTCATTTGGAGGTGCTTTTGGTATTGTCTCTCCTACTGAAACTTCACTCTCATTGCTTTTGTCTTTGTCATCCAAACCCATATTTTTGGAGCTAAAATCAACACCTACAGCTAAAGACATCAACAGTCCATTAACAGTAACCAATAACACCCAAGAAAACAAACACACTCACTCAAGAAAATGACCAATATCTTAAGTACAAGACAAAGAAGCCACTAGCAAGAATCTCGCTTAAAGGGTAACTACAAAACCTGGAGATTTAAAACAATAATTACAGAATGGGTAAAACAAACAGTAAAATTAAGATGACCCAGAAAAGGATAACCCGTCAAACAAGAAAAGACACCAAGAAAAAGAGCAAAAAATAAAAAATAAAGGAAAAGAGAGAGATGGGTTAGTTAACGAAAAAGTTAAAAGAGAGAGAGAAACGATGAGTCATGTGGTGATCCAAAATTCTTAATCAACAACAACAACAACATTAACATTGAAAAATAATAGACACGAGTGGAGAGATCGTGAAGGTCACTCACACATGCACTAGCTTCCACGGGAGGAGTAGACCCGGCCAAGGTTCCGGTTCGGAACCGGAACCGAACCGGTTGGAACCGGAAGGTTCCGGTTCCAACCGGTTCCGGAACCGAACTGGAACCTGACCGATTCGGTTAGGGTTCTTACCCTGACCGAACCGGTTGGAACCGAACGGTTCCAGCGGTTCCGGAAGTAAAAAAAAAAAAAAATTTATTTTCTTGGAACCGTAAGGTTCCACAAGTAAATCTCAATTTTTTTAATTAATAATAATGACTTAATGAGGTTTAAAATTGCAATACTAAAACATGAATGTCCACATCCTTTTTATAACCAACTCTTGGTTATTGACTTCTTTATATAAGCGATGTGGGACACAATAGCCAAGTAACAAATATCCCACATCGCTTATATAAAGAAAGCACTCGCCAATAGTTGGCTATAAAAAGGATTATATGTTAAAAGAATTTTATAAAAAAAGGATTCTATAAAAAATGACGTGATAGTATGAAAAAACATTACGATTATAGAATTTTTTTTATTTTTTAAAATTTATTATTAAAAAAAAAAAAAAAAAAAAAACGGAAGGGGAACGTAAACCGAACCGGAACCGACCGGTTCGGTTTACGGTTACGGTTCCACTTAAGTGTGGAACCGTGAACCGGCCGGTTCGGTTCGGTTCCGAACCGGAACCGAACCGGCGGCCAGGTCTAGGGAGGAGTGTTTTTTATTTACGTCATTTATTGATTGGACGGTCCTTTCGCGTAAATTTTTCACCTGAAAGAGAGATAGAGGCTAGCTTGGGATTGAGTGAATGAAAGATGCTCTTTGACTGTTTCTTATGATTGGATGATATTGAAAATTAAAAACTATTTGCTTTGATGTTTAGAAAATAGAGTACAGAGTAACTGACTTATCTTTGTACTTTCACAACTTCAGTTGTACTCTATTGTAACAATTTTATTGTGATACTAACTATATTATTAAGTTCTTTATAATTTAGGTTTTTTTTTTTTAATTTATTTATGGTTTATGTTTTTATGATTTCACTTGACATATATTAATATCGCGTGTTTTCATTTTCTCACAAAAACTCTTAAATATCTAAATTACACAAGTCTAAATTATTTTAATCGTGTTATCCTCATTCTCTCATTCATTAATGTTACTTTAATCGTGTTATCCTCATTCTTTCATTCATTAATGTTACATTCACATTTTTTTTTTTAATTTCTTAATTTCCAAATCCACCCACGTCCATTTAAACATTATCATCTATCTTTGATTTTTCTTTTTAATATTTATTGCCAAATATTCTTGAGATTATATCATGTGGGTATTGATGGTGATTTAACAATGCATTAAAGAGAGGAGTGCTTATGAGCAGTAGCGTATCCAAAAATTTCAGTCAGTGAAGGTAAAAAAATTTTCTTACCAAAATAATATATAATGAATTCATATATATTTTTTGAAATTACAAGATAATCCCTATACTTTTGAAAATTATGAAATAGCCCTTAGTTTCTAAACTTATAAATTAACCCAAAATTTTCAGAATTATATTTTTATCCATAATTTCTAAAAATACCAATTTACCCTAAAAGTTTAAGTAAAAAATTATTTTTAAAATTATGTATTTTAAGTTTATGTAGTATATTATATACTAAATTTCCACTAATTTATTATAGATTTAATCAAATTTTTAATTAAATTATTAAAAGCCTAGTGCTAAAACGCAACATTTGTGTTTTGAACAACTATAAATAAAAAATAAATATAATACAAAATAATTATATTTATATTAATATGTAAATATTTTATACATAACAACTATACACGACGTGGTTTAGTAAAAGAATCACTGCAAATATATCAATAAATTAGAAGATCAATAACCAAACTTAAGTATAAATATAGTTATTTTATTTTTATTTTTATTTAAATGTATGGAATCCATATTTTTTTGTAAATGGAAAAAACACATAAATGAGTGTATTTAAAATGAAAAATAGTCAATTATCTATACACATAAATTAAATATATTATTTTATATATGTTTAAGAAATAAGATTAATACAAAAGTGTATTGGAAATTTTTTAATTAATTTGGGCTTGGGTCTACATATATATTAAAAATACAACTCAAAAAAATAATAAATAATGTGTATTTATGAGTGTTGTTTAATTATTTATATTTTCTAATATATATATATAACCCTAAGTGGCTCCGCCACTGCTTATGAGGTTGTAAATATTTGATGGGATCAATTCATTGTGTAAATAAAAGGGACCAGCCGCAAGAATGATTAAAGTTTAATTAATTATGAATCAAGCACAAACTTAATAATGGTTTCCTAGACTCTTCATTGCTAACGATAGAGAAGAGAATCTCTCCAATTTTCTATACATTTCTTTTGCTGCCCATTATATGGGCAAAGAAAAGTAATTGAGAATCTTTTTTCTCTTTTTCTTTTTTCTTTTTTTAAAGGTTTCTTTCTTCTCTTTTAACTTCCTTGATCAAGGAATTTTGTTATGTAAATTATAGTACGGTTTGTGGTTCAGCCAATCGAATCATAGATGGTTGAAATCGCAATCATTAAACGTTGAACCATAATTATTATTATTTTTTTGTAAAATAAAATAATTTAATGTGTTATAAAATAATAAAAAAATTTAAAAATTTATTAAATCATACATTGATGATTGATGGAAAAAATAGAAAATGTAAAATTTATTATGTTGAAAAAAAGAACTTGCACTTAATTAAGCTGTCTATATATCATATTGGGGTATAGGGGAATCAAAGTTCACGTAATTCTGTTACATTTTATTTTTTAATAATTTATTCTATTTATATTTTATTCATCCTGACCCGGAGAAGACAGTCCAATCATTGAACCTTCGATATTAGTTGTAACTGTGTTATCACACAAATTTTCAAAAATTTCTAGCTCATTTTCTTGTCGAAGACGATTTGCCCTACATCAACCGGACCCATCCTGTTCAGTACGGTTGGTCAACGTTTCAGTCACGATTTGATTACCGTTCAAAAACAGAACCGTGTGCATGTTTAATGGCAACAACACCAATCCAATCCCAATTAAAAGGGTCCTTCACATGGTAGAGATAAATTCTGCCCAATATCCATACTGTGAAAGCAAATTATGGTTGCTTAACCATCTTGATTAATTCTAATGACCTCAAAGTTGATTGTCTGGGTTTTGATACATATCCTGAAATGGGGGAAAACAAAATAAATGAATAATTCACCAAAGGGTTCCAGCCTGTTTCATGACTAGTGAATTCCTGTTATAGAGCTAGAAGAGTAACTAAGACTGGTGATTTCTGCACACAACATCCATGGCCCTCCATCTTGTGTTGAAAATACCCGACCGGCAGTTCGGTCCGGTTCCACTTATGGTTCCATTCAGTTTTTTTTTTTTTTTTTTTTTGAAAATAAAAAATTGAGATTGATAAATCAATATAATTTAAAATTATGAATTTGAATTTATATAATACATTTACATTATATAATTACATTAAATTACATATAAAATTCTTATCTAAAAAAAAAAAAAAATTATTATATAAATTCAAACCGGTTCCGGTTGGAACCGTTGGAATCGCTGGAACCGAACAGGTTAGGTTCCGGAACCGGTTAGGTTCCGGAACCGGAACCAGTTGGAACCGAAACCATCCGGTTCCAAACGGTTCGGTTCCGGTTCCGAACCGGAACCTTGGCCGGGTCTAGTTGAAATGATAAGAAGCTATAAATTGAGGCTCTAAGTCCAACTATTTTTAAATATTTCCTTGTTACTGTAAACAGCAAATTCATCTCTCTCAAACACTTAGAGATGCACAAACAACAAAACCAAATAAAATCAAACAAAAACCTTCGTCTACTAGATCACTAAATGGGTTTAAAATATAAATTAATTCATGTTACGAGTAAGGATGCATACATCAGGACAATTCTCAAACGTTACTTGTAGCTAGAGTCTTGTACACTTGGTACGATCAACCTTCATATTAGTTGACGCAAAAACTTGTCAAATCAACTGGAAATCGTAAAAAAGGCAGGGAAGTGAAAATGATCATGAATAAATACTACCACCTAGTAGATAACCAGTAGCTGGGTCCCACACAGTTGTGGGACCCAACTATTATGAAAGAGATGACATATACACTCGAAACATAATATAATTTTTCCCAGTGAATCACATAGCATTGGTGAAAGTGTAACTGCTTGTGCAACTCAGTTAAAGACCAACCACGAGAACTTAGCAAAACAGCAGTCGACAATTTCATTATCTTCAGTTGAAACATGTCTATTTAGAATATATGTAGTAGAAGTAATAATGAGGAAGTTCTCAAAGAATATGATGGAAAACAATCACTTCATATTTATGTTCTATCCATGGACAGGATTAGAAGTAAGCGAATTCTAAAATCCAAATTCGTGTGAGTGTAGGTTTATGATCTCAAAATCATATCAAGCCCAATTATGATACAAAATCAATGCCTACAACAGCAAACACAAGTAAATACTGCTCCTTAATCTTTCTTTTTCTAACCCTGCTCATTAATTTTTCCAAAACTCAGTATGGAATGTTTTGTCTAGCAATCAAATGGATTAAGTAGCCTTCAAACTGAAATAAAAAAAATCAATCACTTCCCCATTTTCTCAAAACTCTCTCTTTAGCTGAGAGAAGGCCATAGACTTCCTTCTTTGACATATCATCAAAATTAGCATTACCATCCGGAGATGCCTTCCGCATGAACCTTGATGTTATGAAAGTAAACCCATTTCTCGTCCCTCGCAAAGCATACAACAGAGGGTTGAAGATTACCGCTAGCATCAATTCACCTTTTGCAACTATAAGATACTGTAAATGCAGAAGATTGATTTGTGAGAGAGAGTGTCAACAGACTCTAATCATATAAAACACTCTTCACAACATATAAAGATGAACAAGAACACTGCTTACTATGATAATGATACCTAGCACAGCTAGACTTGTTTGCTGTGCTTCTTGCCAGAAATGGTCACCATTGGACCAACCAAACCGTCCTCCCCATCCAAACCAACCTCCTCCACCGGCATCACCTCCACCACCAGCCTCCTCTCTTCTCTTAATCTCTTTGTTCCACTTTTCAAATTCATTTTTCTTTTCACCAAGAGCACTTTCCAATGCCTTCCTTGCTTGTTCCTGCAACCATGAATACGAATATGATAAATCTTACTTTTGGAAGAATAAAGCTAATCAATATGAAAAAAATGATACTTCAAAATTCTGAAATTCAACGAAATCAAACCCTTACGAACAAAAAAGACTGCAAGGAGTTCTATAACAAATTAGATTCAACTGGAATTAAATTCAATCATTCATTCAAGTGATTTAAGAGTTTCAAGCATCCTGAACAGATAAGTAGATACAAAGAGATGCATTCTGGTTAATAGCCAAAACCATCCTTTAAATATCATACATTGAAAGTAAATAAATCCAGAAGGCAATAACTCAAAAAACCTATATAGCCACCCATCTGTATAACCCACATATCAAAATGCCTCATAAAATGACCTTAGAGAATAACACATCAAACATGTTATTTGATGTATTAGTCATATTATTATTTATGGTCCAAAAGCTCACAGCAATGGGATGGTAGTCCACTAAGCACTGGACTCTGGAGCTTTTTATGTAAATATAATTTACCACAAAAGCATCAGATTGATCAAATAATCTCTGAAAACCTACACAACATTTGAACATCTTCTACTAATTAATTATTCGAAACATCAAACTTGGTTTTCCCTCTCCTCAATTTGATACTTCTAAAAGTTATTATTGTTGAATTAGCAGTCCAAAAGACCGAAACTGCCAAAGGCTCGGCCTACATACTTGATTCTTCTCGTTGCCTGATTTTACCGTTTAGTTTAGGTGTAGAACAAACACACTATCCTCATATATTCAAAATAATACAACAAAGCATTACACAACTCATATTGGATGCACAGACAAGCTCCAAACTTCATTTATAAAATAAAATAAAATTAAAAAAAAAAAAAAAACCTTCAGTTTAGTCTCTCTCTAATATGAGGAATTAAAAAATCCCAAAACTTAGCAGGGGTTCTCAATAATTAATCAGCTCAATAACTAAAAGCCCAGAATCCAAAAACTACATAATCACTACCTTTTAAGATATCACATTAAATTTTCATCTTCAAAAACATATTTTTTCATTAACTCAATACAAAATTTCCACGCAACAATCAACTCAAAAGTCAAAAGACATCTTTTAATCTACCCAACAAAATTTCAGTGAAACAACTAATTGCAGCATAATATTGATACCCAGAAATTTTATAAACCAAAAAGGACTTGAAGCAAAAAAAAAAAAAAAAATTGCATTAAATATGGGTACCTCTCTGCGATTGTCAGAGAAGAGGCAAGAAATCTTGCCATTGCACTTGAGATTTTGCAGCAGAGAATTCCAGTCTTGGTTTTGATAGCGGGTTCTGTGGAAAACGATGAGATTCGGGTCGGGTCGTCGAGTAGGAGGAATTGAGTGGGTTTATGTTGACAACCTGTGACTGAGACATGGTTTTTGCTACTTGTCCAAACTAAGATTGAGAAAGAAACAAGAGGAGACTATGGGAAAGAAGGATATTGTAGTTCAAAAATTATGTATTTTTTAATTATTAAAAAATAATAATAATAAGGGAAATTAGCAAAACTAATAAAAAAATAATACCAATAAACCAGCCACAATGTTGCCATTTGCATTTCCAGATGATCGCGATTTTCACACGTTACATAAGCTACTGTATCATTCAAGTAGTACAAAAGATATTGATCCCACAATGACTTATAACCTACGCACTAATAATTGATACTAAATATTTATGAGTATCTAATTAAAATTGAAATGTGATTGTTTGTTGGGTTGATTATAACTAAAGTAAATAAATAAAACTACAATAAATTCCAAAGGTAATCAATGAGGAGAAAATATCGAGAATTGTGAATCCACCCAATATTATTCTAAAGATGAATTAGTTCTCCTATACTCGTGTAATATATTGGCTTATTAACCTGGAACACTAAGATGTCCACAAGCCTCTTTCGATGGTCGAGTGCAAATATTCTAAGTAACTCAATTTACTATATTTTTATGTTAACTAAAAAACTCCAAATTCATTAAGGTCAATTCCAATTATGACTACACTCGTCCTACATGTATATTTCTATCATTGAGGGAAATCCCCAAGATGAGATCATGTGTTATTGAATCTAAGGCCAAACCTAAAATTCCTTTGTCAGGTTCATCTAAGTTTACCACATCAATCCTATTGGTGATCAAGCAACAAGAAACAAATCATCACACAAGATATAAGAAAATTTAATTTATAAACTCATAAATATTGTGTTTCATCATAACCCTAGATTATAGATCTAGTTATTACACATACTCATAAACTCAAAATAAATATTCAAAAATAAATAAAACATTAAGGTAGTAAAGGGAAGAAGAAACTCTGTCGAGATCGTCGATCATTTACTCATTGCTGTTGAGTTTCTGAAATCAACAAAATCACCTTGGAGACTCTGAAATCACCTTGGAGATTCTGAAATTAAGGTGTGAGACCCTGGAATTAGGGCATCCAGCCCCCTCCTAGACTTTTCTCGTTTTAGGATGATGTGCTCTTTTTATAGGTGGCTTGGTTTCTTCTTGAGTACACTTCTTCAACAGCTTGGAAAACATGGGCGAGTCGCGACGCGCATGTACCAGCCTCGCGACTCGCGGGCCTGTTGTAGACAGTCACGACGCTCAGAATTGAACATCACGACGTGTCAGGTCTAGAGTCGCGACGCGCAATGTTCATCAATCTCTGCCTCATTTTTGTACTATATCGCGTCTCGATGCGGAATCCGGGTGTGATGTCAAGACGGAAATATCACTTCAGTCATATGGAGATGATGATCACGCAGGGATACAGAACCGGTTCACTATTATGTTGCAACTATCAGGATAATATGGCAAGGTCATGATTATCCGATTATAGAGACTAGTTGCTTGTGATCCGATATATGCTTCGTACGGGGCAGACACTATTCCAGCCCCAGGCCTTGCATGTGACATCTGATACTGGATTGGAATACACAATACTACATATACTACGTCTGTTATAGATTATATATTCCTTAAAGAATATTTCTGGAGAATTGGGTAGGAACGACGCTTTGCTAGAAGCCAACCATGTCTCGTAAATCAGTAAGAACGTGATACGAGGTACGCACGTGTTCTGATGGTCCGACGATCGGATTTACTGCCAACATATCCATGGATCTCATGGGTCGCTTCCCGAAGATTCACCGATGACGTATGAATCGAACATAATTAATTTAGGATTAATTAGAAGAGAGAGAAAATTAATCTAGGATTAATTGCGGAAATATTTTATCTGGGATAAAATTCTATTTGAAGAGAGAGAACGATTAATTCGGAATTAATCGATAAAATAATATATTCGATATATTAAATGAAATTATATTTCATAACGGAATTAAAATTAGATTTTAATTCGGGCGAACGAATTAATTTGGAATTAATTCGCAAGCGACTTTAATAATAAGCGAGGCATGATTATTTAATTAAATTTGATTTTATTAAGTCGCAACGAAAAATTCGTTAATTCGGAGTTAACGAACCCGAGCCCGGAATGTGTTTGCTGGCCCACTCGGATTTTGAATCAAGTGGGGCCCACAAGTCACATCACTAGTCACATCACCTAGTCAGTTTAATCACTTTTTAGTTGATGGAATTTGGTGGGTGGTTGATAACTTGTTTAACACACAAGTGGTGAGATGAAAGACATTTACCAAACATTAGATTTTTGGTATATCATTTTATTTTGGAAATTCAAAATAACAAGTCAACATTTTCACTCTCATCTTATCTCTCTCATTCACACCCAAGTGAATTTTTTTCTCTCCCAATTTTGGCTTGGCCGAAACTTTCAAGAACAGGGTGAAAATTTGTTGCAATTTTTCAAGTGCTAGCACACATCAAAGATTCATACTAATGTGTTAGGGAAACCTTTCCCATTGAGCTTGGAATCTCAAATCACTCAAGCTTGGAGCTCACCTCATTCAAAGAAAGCTTGGAGACTTTCAAAGGAAGCAAAATTTTGTTATCAACACATCCATCCAACCAAGCATTGTAAGTATATTTCTGATATACTTCTTTACGTATTCACATGATTTTATGCTTGAAATGATCTTGGTTTGACCTTAGAAACCAACAATGGTATCATGAGCCTATTTGAGCATGAAATTGAATTAGGGTTCATAATCTAAAATTGGGTATTTTTGATTTGAGCATGATTTAATCAAATTGTTTGTTTGAGTATGCTTATATATTGTTAACTTTTATGCATGATCAATTTGATGAAAAATTAATTGGATTAATTTCCCCAAATACATTAGCTTGGCCGAATGTACTTGAACCCTAGGTCATGGTGATTTTTTGTTTTTAAATCATTGGATGTGTTTAAAATCCTTGGATATATTAGTTTGTGATTTAATTGGATTGAAATCAAAATTAATATAAAAATCCCTCCATTGCCGTGACCAAAGGAGCATGTTAATGACTTGATTTTGTTTCAATAATGTTGGACATGTGTTGAATATAATAAAGCATGATTAATTATGTAAATTTTTATTTTGGAAATGTTGATTTGAATAATTAATTGTGGCTATACACTTTAATTAATTAAATCATGATATTTGGAATATTAAAATTTAATTAGTTAGGCTTAATTTGGAATTGGGCTAAAATTATTGTATTTCGGCCTAATGGGCTTGGTTGGGCCAAGTTGGTTTAGGACAATTGGATTAGATCCAAATTGGGCCTAAAACCATTCCATTAAGTCCAAATATAATAAATGGCCTTTTAAATAATTAATTAGGCCTCATGGGCCAAAATTAATTTTGTGGCAAATGGTGATTCCTTATTGGGCTTTGGTTGCCAAAGTCCATGCCTTAATAAATTAATTGAAAGCCCATTGGTCTTTAATTAATTGATATTGGATGTTAATGGGCTTTGAGACCCATTAAGATTAGATTTGGAATCTAAGTCGTAAAGGCACATTGTTAAAGTGTAATTATTTAATTTGGAATTAAATAAGGAATTAGTATTGAATACAAATTAAATCGGATTTAAAATTGTAGTTCGATATAATTCAAGAATTCGTACTTGAGTACTTATTCTTAAACGAGTTGGACTCGCGCAATCAAATCGTTGTATGAACATTGGATGATCACTTAATTCAAAGATTACATGGATGTGCTGTATGAATAATGTATATCGGATGGATATTCGATGGGTGAAGGTAATTTTGGAAATTGTAATAAATTTAGAATTTATTAAATTGGACCTGCGTGTCCAGCCTTTATCTCTCGATTCTCTGTAATTCTCTTCTCACCAATTCCCCTCAATGTAATGAGGTTTATTTGATGTATTATGTAATTGGGTAGAAGTTAGAATAGTGCTAGCCGAGGAGAGGAAAGTGAGTGATTTGTTCTAGGAACAATTTGTGGGATATCCATCCGCATATCATTATTAATTTATTTATCGCGCTTTATTATGCTTTTATAATGCATGCTTAAGGGTGTATGATGAGACCTAATCAAAGATAATTAATTGGTTGCCAATTACGTGAAAAACCTTAATCAAATATTAAATGTTTTCCTTCCATTGAATGATTCATTCTCAAGATCCAAGATTGACATTGGTTTGTTGGCCAAAGTCAAGACCTTTGTCCATCGCATATGTGTTTGAATCATGAAGGCTTTGTTCCATATCGTATGTCTTGCCCAAGTTGTGATTTATTGGCCAAAGTCAAGATCACTTATTGTTCATCGACATCGATTACGAAGCTTTCCAAGGTCAATGGGTCCCGCTTAATTGGAATCATTAAGCTTGTTGAGCCAAAGCCAAGACTTAGTTGATTTAGAGGAAAAAATGTTAGGAAAATATATTGGATATATTGGCATATATATTGTATATATATGTTTCAGACTTGAAGGTCTACCTACCGGATCTAGGAATTGGATGAGATCCAATTGATCTTAGAGATATACCTAGTTAAATATCATACAGCTTGTTGGCCAAAGTCAAAGTTGTGTGTTATTTAACGGGATCCTAGCCCACTAGGAAACTATGTTTCTCGAGTACTCAACAGAGGGTTAGAGGCTCGCCGAAAAATAGTGGGAGGTCAGTATTGAATTTACAATTTCGTTCAAATACTTGGCATTACGCGCTTTCAAATTATTTCATCAATTAAATATTTATTAGTTGGACTAATATTTTATTATTTTTCTTGTAACAGTTGGACTGTACCCAAATATCGTTAATTGAATAGTTTGACTATTGCAATTAAGATGGCTGGAAAGATCGGAGTTAGAGACATTATCATGGGTGAAAATGTCTTTAATGGCGCGAACTTTCCTGATTGTGATATGAACCTCATGATTATCCTGGGGGCTGAGAGGATGCTCTATACGATAGAGAGACCCCTCGGGCCTAAGCCCGGAAATGAGCAGCCGCTTGAGCTTGAGCTTTGGAAGACTCATAGCGATGACAACTCAACTGCTCAGTCTGTCATGCTCGCTGCGATGACCCCTCAATTTTGTCGCCAAAACAAGGGATTGGATCCTATAATGATGATGGCAAAATTGAAGGACCTTCATCGATCTAACCTTAGATCGCAAAGGTATGAATTGCAGAAAAAGCTCTTTCGCTCACGAATGTCAGATGATACATCTGTTGAGCACCATGTGTCACAGATGATTACTGACATTGAAAATCTGGGTCAGCTAGGCATAACCTTTGAGGCTGAGACTTCTATAGATTTGATCTTGCAGTCTCTTCCTAACAGCTGGAGCGGGTTCATCATGAACTACAATATGATTAACCAAGACCACGCTATTGGAGAGCTGATTGCAATGCTGCGTGAAGCAGAAAAAGAGCTATTGAAGGGCAAAAAGCACGAGGCGCACTTCGCTTCAACATCTTAGTCTCTAAGGTTTTGGCCCAAGGCAACTGGAGGTGTAAAGAAGAAGAAGAAGGGCAAGGCCAAATCATCAAAGTCTTCTGGGAAGGCTAAGGACAAATCCCAAGATGTATGCCTGCAGTGTGGCAAACGGGGTCACTGGAAGCGTGACTGTTGTGAGTACAAGGCGCACATGAAGGAAATCAAAGCGGGCAATGCACCAGCTTCATGTATGTTTGTTATAGAAATAAACATGTCTACTTCTAGTTTTAAAAATTGGATTTTTAATTCTGGTTGTGGTACTCATATATGTACTGATGTGCAAGATCTGCGGATTAGCAGGAGACTGGCCTCAAGATAGATTGACCCCCGCGTTGGAAATGAGACTCGAGTCGCCGTTTTGGCCGTTGGGACTTATATTTTGGAACTGCCCTCGGGGCATGTACTTAATCTTTCAAATTGTTATTATGTACCTAATTTGACTAGGAATATTATATTTGTATCTTTATTGGCCCAATGTGGCTATACTTTTGTTTTTAGAAACACTGGGTGTTTTATGTATAAAAATGATATGGAGATATGCAGTGCTGATGTGAATAATGGTCTTTATATTTTGAATATAAATCAATCTCAAACATATAATGTAACAAACAAAAGACTTAAACTAAGTAACAAAGAAGAAACTTATATGTGGCAATGTTGTCTGGGACACATTAACAAGACTCGCATATCCACACTTTCGAAGAGTGGGTACTTGGACGGATTTGATCCAAATTCATATGACGTCTGCGAATCTTGTTTATTAGGCAAAATACCTAAAACACATTTTAGTGGTAAATATGTACGTGCCACCGAACTGTTAGCCCTCGTTCATAGTGACGTATGTGGGCCCATGTCTAGTCAGACTAGAGGTGGATATGAATACTTCGTAACCTTTACGGATGATGCATCGAGTTATTGTTATGTGTATCTTATGAGACACAAGTCGGAAACCTTTGAGAAATTCAAAGAATTTCGACACGAAGTTGAAAAACAGACCGGCAAAAGTATTAAAACATTACGGTCGGACTGTGGTGGAGAATACTTGAGCAATGAGTTTCTTGATTACTTGAAAGAGTATGATATTCTTTCACAGTGGACTCCTCCCGGAACACCTCAATTAAACGGTGTGTCCGAACGAGAGAAAACCGAACTTTGTTGGACATGGTAAGGTCGATGATGGGTCACACAGAGCTACCTATTTCCTTCTGGGGATATGCATTGAACAATGCAATACTTATTTTGAATAAGGTTCCGTCAAAGTCTGTTCAACAGACTCCGTATGAGATATGAACAGGAAAGAAACCGGGTTTCTCATTCCTGAAGATTTGGGGATGCTGGGCATACGTCAAACGTTTGGAAGGTACCAAACTAGAACCCAAATCGGATAAATGCCTATTGGTAGGATATCATAAGGAAACCAAATGATATTACTTCTATCACCCACAAGAGAACAAATTATTTGTTGCTCTACATGTGGTTTTCCTTGAGAAGGAATTCATAAATGCAGTGGTAAGTGGGAGGAAAGTAGAACTCGATGAAAATAGGAGTGATACTGTTCCTGGCACAGAATCCTTAACGGAACACGAACAGTTCATCAGGGATGAGACTGTACCCATGATCTTCGAATACACAAGAACCGCGTAGATCGGAGAGAGTCAGAAAATAACCTGAGAGGTATGGGTTTCTGATCTCACCTCATGTAGATATTAATCTTATTGAGGAAAACGAACCGACTACGTATGAAGAAGCGATACAAGGTATCGACTCCGGTTTATGGCAAGATGCCATGGAGTCCGAAATGGATTCCATGTACACCAACCAAGTTTGGACACTGGTTGATGCACCAGAAGGCGTAAAGCCTATTGGTTGCAAATGGGTCTTCTAGAAGAAGACCGACATGGATGACAACATACAAACGTATAAAGTTAGGCTTGTAGCGAAAGGGTATCGTCAACAACATGGTGTCGATTACGAAGAAACTTTTTCACCTGTTGCCATGATTAAATTCATTCGGATTATGCTTGCTATTGCTGTATATTTTGATTACGAGATATGGCAGATTGACGTCAAAACCGATTTCTTTAATGGAAACCTTTTGGAGGATGTTTATATGCAACAATCTGACGGTTTTGTCATACCTAAACATGCAGACAAGGTTTTCAAGTTAAATCGATCCATTTATGGATTGAAGCAAGCATCGCTTTCTTGGAACCAACGTTTTGATGAGATCATAAAAGAATATGATTTCATTCAAAACGAGGATGATCCTTGTGTATATAAGAAAGTTAGTGGGAGCGCACTGACATTCATTGCCCTTTATGTCGATGATGTATTGCTATTGGCAATGACATTCCCATGCTACAATCGGTGAAAGCTTGGCTTTCATTAAAATTCTCCATGAAAGATTTGGGAGAAGCAGCCTTTATTCCAGGAATAAAGATCTACCGGGATAGATCTAGAAAGCTGCTTGGACTCTCCCAAAGCACGTACATTGACAAAGTGTTGAAGATATTCAACATGGAACAGTCTAAGAGGGGACTGTTGCCAGTGTCACATGGCGTCACTCTATCTAAGGACATGTGTCCTAAAACTCAAGATGAGAGAGACAACATGAGTCGGATCCCGTTCACTTCGGCAGTCAGATCGATTATGTATGCCATGATATGTACGCGACCTGATGTCTCGTATGCTTTGAGCATGTGTAGTTGCTATCAGGCCGATCCAGGTGATGGTCACTGGATGGCGGTTAAGAATATCATTAAGTATCGTAGACGAACTAAGAATGCTTTCTTAATCTATGGAGATGGAGAACTTGAGGTAACTGGGTTTACCGATGCAAGTTTCCAAACCGATAAAGACGACTGTATGTCGCAATCTGGGTACATATTTTGTTTGAACAACGGAGCAGTAAGCTGGAAATCTTCCAAGCAAGAGACTGTTGCCGATTCAACAACAAAAGCATAGTATATTGATACGGCTGAAGCAGCAAAAGAGGCAATTTGGATCCATAAATTCTTAATTGGATTATGAGTAGTTCCGTTAGTAGCTGAGCCCGTTCCATTATATTGTGACAATAACGGGGTTATAGCGCATGCTAAAGAACCGCGGTCTCATCAATGATCCAAGCATGTTATTTGACGTTTCCATCTGATTCGTGAGATCATACATCGTGGCAATGTGAAGATCGAGAAGGTCGCATCAGAGGAAAACATTGCAGATCCGCTGATGAAAGCTATTCCTCAGTAAAAGTTTGAGCGACATGTACATAGTTCATGTGTTAGATGCTTGAGTGACTGGCTATAGGCCAAGTGGGAGATTGTTGGACAATTATGACCCATAACGTCACTATTTGTAAAAGACATTGTGGTTTTTTTTTTTTGTATAAATTAACTATGTGACAATGGAAATTACATTTTATCATTTTGTAATTAGATTACTTGTATATATAAATGATAAAAGTCCTTATGATTAGTTCCAGATTATAAGATATGAGACAATATCAATCCATAAAGGTTTAATCATTAAATATCCATAGTCGTAGTATTATCGAGACTGGACATCGATAATGCAGAATAGACTAGTATTGCACTTGTGCGTGTTATGGAAGTGTAACATCATAGTTCTCATATATTTAAGTATTTGATACTTATACAAATGCGATAGGAGGTTGTGTTTACCGATGGTACGGAAACAGCTTCGCTCTGGATATACCCCTCGGAATCCAATTGGTAGTATGACTATGTGTCTATAGGAATCCGATTCAGGGTAGGTGTATTTGGTCTTAACTTGAGATCTGCATCGCTAGTACTTGCGACAATCAATACGCTTTGGTTTTGGTCGTCCGAGACTTTAACAGGTTATGTGTACGCCTCTTCTGGGTTTATTAAGAATCGTAGTGTATTGGGTGTGATGTCAAGACGGAAGTATCACTTCAGTCATATGGAGATGATGATAACGCAGGGATACATAACCGGTTCTCTATTATGTTTCAAATATTGGGATAATATGACAAGGTCATGATTATCCGATTATAGAGACTAGTTGCTTGTGATCCGATATATGCTTCGTACGGGGCAGACACTATTCCAGCCTCAGGCCTTGCATGTGACATCTCTTACTGGATCAGAATACGCAATACTACATATACTATGCCTATTATAGATTATATATTCCTTAAAGAATATTTCTGGAGAATTGGGTAGGCACGACGCTTTGCTAGAAGCCAACCATGTCTCGTAAATCTGTAAGAACGTGGTACGAGGAACGCACGTGTTCGGATGATCCGACGATCGGATTTACTGCCAACATATCCAGGGATCTCATGGGTCGCTTCCCGAAGATTCACCGATGACGTATGACTCGAACATAATTAATCTGGGATTAATTGGAGAGAGAGAAAATTAATCTAGGATTAATTGCGGAAAGATTTATATGGGGGAAAAATTCTATTTGAAGAGAGAGAACGATTAATTCGAAATTAATCGATAAAATAATATATTCGATATATTAAATGAAATTAGATTTCATAACGGAATTAAAATTAGATTTTAATTCGGGCGAACGAATTAATTTGGAATTAATTCGCAAGCGACTTTAATAATAATTTTTGCGAGACATGATTATTTAATTAAATTTGATTTAATTAAGTCGCAACAGAAAATTCGTTAATTCGGAATTAACGAACCCGAGCCCGGAATGTGTTTACGGGCCCACTCGGATTTTGAATCAAGTGGGGCCCACAAGTCACATCACTAGTCACATCACCTAGTCACTTTAATCACTTTTTAGTTGATGGAATTTGGTGGGTGGTTGATAACTTGTTTAACACACAAGTTGGTGAGATGAAAGACATTTACCAAACATTAGATTTTTGGTATATCATTTTGTTTTTGGAAATTCAAAATAACAAGTCAACATTTTCACTCTCATCTTATCTCTCTCATTCACGCCCAAGTGAATTTTTTTCTCTCCCAATTTTGGCTTGGCCGAAACTTTCAAGAACAAGGTGAAAAATTGTTGCAATTTTTCAAGTGCTAGCACACATCAAAGATTCATACTAAGGTGTTAGGGAAACTTTCCCATTGAGCTTGGAATCTCAAATCACTCAAGCTTGGAGCTCAACCTCATTCAAAGAAAGCTTGGAGACTTTCAAAGGAAGCAAAATTTTTTTATCAACACATCCATCCAACCAAGCATTGTAAGTATATTTCCACTATACTTCTTTACGTATTCACATGATTTTATGCTTGAAATGATATTGGTTTGACCTTAGAAACCCAACACATGCATTTAAAAAATTTCTAATTCCATATTGAATAAATATGCTCTGTACACAGAACTGACGGATCCTTTCTTGATACATAGAGGATATCATGAGCATCAGTTCACACCCAACGAATAAACGGAGGTCTGTTCTAAATAGATCGGTGATGTGACTAACATCTAAGTGTGAAACATAACTCATATATCCACAGTGGTATCTCAAGTCAAAGAATCACTATGCTCACTCAATCCGAGAAGATTCTTATTAATGTTGGTGTACCATCCATTAAGAATCTTCGGTGATTCGTTCAGTGTCTATCCGCTATAAACACCTACACGTCTATACGAGTCTCCAAGACTCATGGTTCATTGAGAAACCATCGGAATCCAAGATTCCAATATACGACATGTACCAGTCTCAACAGGTTTACTTTACTGACCAAGTAGTGTAAACCTTGACCGGGAACTGTCTAAGAATGAAAACCTCATGATACAACTCAATGTCAGTTGCGACGCTTTTGCAACAATACCATAACTAATCATTCTAAGGTCTGTTATGTCTTTACCATATCAAATAAGATGTTATATACAAGAAACTGTTTATTTTATTCATAATAAAATGTTACATTAGTATTTACAAGGAAATACATAATAAAATTGGCGCTCAGAACACCAACCCTAACAAAATCTCCCACTTGCTCTAGTGCCAATATCGATTGTATCTAATACCCATTGACTCCACTTGTTTATCAAATAATTTCGGAGGTATGGCATTGGTAAGCGGGTCTGATACATTATCTTCACTTGGTATCTTGCACACGACAATGTCCCATCGCGACACAATCTCTCGAATAATGTGGTACTTTCGTTCCACATGCTTCGACTTCTGATGCGCCCTTGGTTATTTTGCTTGCGCAATGGCTCCAGTATTATCACAATATAACGTAATTGAATTCTCGATACTTGGGACTACTCCCAATTCTGTGATAAAGTTCATAACCCATACAACTTCCTTTGCAACTTCATAAGCTGTAATATATTCCGCCTCTGTGGTGGAATCAACTGTCGACCCCTGTTTGGAACTCTTCCAACAGACTGCACCTCCGTTAAGGGTAAACACGAATCCTGATGTAGACTTTCTATCATCAGGATCCGATTGGAAATCGAAATTTGTATACCCATTAACTTGCAGTTCGTTTCCTCCATAAATAATAAACTTATCCTTAGTACCTTTAAAATACTTGAGGATATGTTTAATGGCCATCAAATGGTCATTTCCTGGATTGGACTGATATCTGCTCGTCACACTAACTGCGAAGCTGATATCAGGCCTAATACATAACATGACATACATGATGCTGCCCAAACACGAAGCATAAGGCTGATTACATATTCTAATCTTCTAATGGAAAAGATATGGTCAATTTGTGATTCATAAGGTTGATTACCACGATCATCATCATAAAGATGAGGTGCAGAACACCTCTATTTATAGAGGTGCTCGCACCTCCTGATGCAATTGCAAATTCAAATTGCAATTACATCCACCAAACATGGGAGATGATTGTGAAAGATGATGGTAATCCACTTTCACTGGATTGCCACCATAATATTATTATTATTTTGATTTTTTTTATTTGACTTAACTAATTACATATAACATACTTTGGATCTTTTATCAATTTCGACCTTGAAAACTTCAGAATTAGAAAATCTTGTCAACAACAAAGTTGTAGATCTTTGAATCTTTTTCATCTGAAACTGGAATCACTTCAATCTAATATCTAGAATTTCTGAATTTGTATACTGTTAGAACACCCTTTCAAGTTTTTGGCCCCCAAAATCCAAATGTCATGTCCAATTTTCTAATTATGCATCCAAAGTATTAATTCACCTACATAAGAAATTGTATGGGCCAAATTTGGGCCAAGGGTGAAATCGTCATTTCACTCCGAACCAGCACCAAACACAGCCCAGAATAGTGACCCGATCCATAAAACTTTCCATTATTAAAACATAACAAAACCATCACATGCAAAATTATTCTCCCCCGCCGAAAGCAGAGACAATAAACATGTTATGGGGACCCTTTTCCCATGTGCCAAACCAGAGAATTCATCTTTCTCCACCTATAAAAGGAAGCATAATTCATGAGGTTAGAGGGGCTTGATTTCTGAGATTGTGGACTTCTCACATTCAAGCCTCACTTCTCACATTCAAGCCTTTGCTCTCTGACACTAGCTCTCTCAGAGCTCTCCATCTCCTTATACACATACCACCGCCCTCACGGACACCCAATGAGTTCAAGGTAACATCAAACCTTGCTTTCACATTTACATATTTACTGCTCATTTCATACTACTAACTTGAGTGTCGGATTGCCCCCGACACCCACCACACCGGTAGGCAGTCTACTCTGCTCACTCTACCTTTGTCTTGCAGGATTGCTAATGCCCCCAACCTATAAATTCTCAATTATGGACCTCGGCCGAAAACCAACATCCACAATTTGGCGCCCACCGTGGGGCCTTAGCGATTCATAGCAGACAAAGATATCTCAGTCTACAATCCTTACAAATATAACTATCCGTAGCTTCAAGCAGCGAGCAGACACCGGATCCTACAGCCACCCAGTTAGCCATTATCCAAGAACGACTACGAAATTTGGAGGGGAAAATTTCAACCATGTAAAGCTTCAACACTGACCTATTAAAACAATTGGAACAAATCTCCACTACCTCCCAACGATGAGGAGATCCAGACCTCCCCAATCATCCTACCCTTTGATCCAACATTGAAGGCATTCACTAATGAAGCAAACGATAATCCATAATTTGGCTTGAATGACGGCTGAATAAATCTCTTCCATATTGGTCAGCTCAACAACCGAAAAACAGCTTATACCAAGCAAACAAGTGTCATTTCCTCTACGCACGTCCCAGCCTACACTCGAAAGCCTAGTCCATGCTACCTAAGTAGCTTACCAAACAACCAAATGAGAATACCAAATAGACTTTTAGCCCAACATCAAGCTATAACTAGTGCAGCTCGGTGAGCATTACCAGCCCAATCGACTCAAGCAGAGGCCTCAACAAACTAATTCTGCCAACAACCAGCCTACCTAACTCAACCAAATTTGCATGTCCATTCGTTACAACCACAAGCCCACAACGAGCCCAATGGGTGCTCAATCACAGATGCGGGCCAGACCATGCTCATATTTTGAGAAGTCAGCCATCTGAAAAGATAACAACCAGTCACATGAACCACACGTAACAACCATGCGTATGAAGCCTTAATAACATAAAATACCGACCCCACCTGGAAAGTCAAACCATGGTAGCTACCCTGAAAATAATTGGAAGCTGAAGGGGCGCATTTCATGCTACATGCAGATGGTGTGGCCTCGTCTACGTGGGATGAAAAGTTGCTACATGCCTACAGTCCCTATGAGAGTAAAATGTGTTCTTTTGAGGAGCTATGACACTTGGTGCCATGCTACCTATGCATTGTGATTTTCTTGGACCGAAATGCCCTTCAATCTCAACATGTGCGTTGGAGTGTAGGCAATTGGAATCTTGGTAGTTTACTCATGGGTAGGCATGAGAAACAGACACGGACCCGGCCTGGGTCCGCATGGACCCGGAAGACCCGGATCTGCTAAAAATAATTGCGGATCCGGGTCTTGTTTTGGAAGACCCACATTATACCGGGTCAGGATGCGGGTCCGGGTATTTCCGGACCCGGGTACCCGGGACCCGGTATAATTAAAAAATAAAAAATAAAAAAACTTAACTTAACTGGTTAACCTTAAACGGCTAAACCTAATTCCTAAATCCCTCTCAGACAGACCAAACTCAATCTCTCAACTCAACTCTCAAATCAACCCACTCCAGTCGCCAACATCTTCTTCAGTTCATCTTATTCAATCTTCTTCAGTTCAGCTTCTTCAATCTTTTTCAGTTCTCCACGACCACGATCACTACTCAAAGTTCAGCTTCTTGTTTTGGATATTTTTTTTACCATTTCAACAAATGCTTGGGGTTCATGAAGCTAGGTACCGTGTTATGCTTAAGCAATTGTTTCAATGGCGAATCTCAGTCGAAATTAGATTTTTTTCTACATATGGTTGACTAAACTGAATTGGGTTTGTTGTAAGTGTAAGAAATAACATGTATGTTGTTGCTTGTTCACTTTGTTTATTTGAGTTGGGTTTGATATCAAAGGGAGCAAGAAAATTGATATCTTGAGAGAAAGTTGAGTGATAAAAGATGGTCTTAAAAAAATAGCGCAAGTGGAAGTGGAGCTTAAAAAATAAAATGGACAATTGCGGATCTCGGGCCCGGATCCGGGTATACCCGGGTCCATTCCGGGTATACCCGAGTCCGGACTCGGAAGTGTTTTACCGGGTCCAAATCCGGACCCGGGTCCAACGAAGAACTTGCGGATCAGGATCCGGAAATTTCCATCCCTACTAATGGGTCCTACACTTTCTTTAACCTGCATGCGCGACTCATCCACCATAGTTCACGCTCCTTCTGACATTTTGCCAACTGGAAAATCAATGTGGGTGGAGGTTGGTATTCGACCTTTGTATTTTGGCAGTCTACGTGTGGCTTCATTTGTGTATGATCAAAATGGCCATAGCTTCTTGGCCTTTTGTGCATGGAGTCTAGCATTTGTCCTTTGTATTTTGGCAATCTACGTGTGGCTTCATTTGTGTAGGATCAAAATGGCCATAGCTTCTTGGCCTTTTGTGCATGGAGTCTAGCATTTGTCCTTTGTATTTTGGCAGTCTACGTGTGGCTTCATTTGTGTAGGATCAAAATGGCCATAACTTCTTGGCCTTTTGTGCATGGAGTCTAGCATTTGTCCTTTGTATTTTGGCAGTCTACGTGTGGCTTCATTTGTGTATGATCAAAATAGCCATAGCTTCTTGGCCTTTTGTGCATGTAGTCTAGCATTTGTCCTTTGTATTTTGGCAGTCTACGTGTGGCTTCATTTTTATAGGATCAAAATGGCCATAGCATCTTGGCCTTTTGTGCATGGAGTCTTGCATTTGTCCTTTGTATTTTGGCAGTCTACGTGTGGCTTCATTTGTGTATGATCAAAATGGCCATAGCTTCTTGGCCTTTTGTGCATGGAGTCTAGCATTTGTCCTTTGTATTTTGACAGTCTACGTGTGGCTTCATTTGTGTAGGATCAAAATGGCCATAACTTTTTGGCCTTTTTTGCATGGAGTCTAGCATTTGTCCTTTGTATTTTGGTAGTCTACGTGTGGCTTCATTTGTGTAGGATCAAAATGGCCATAGCTTCTTGGCCTTTTTTGCATGGAGTCTAGCATTTGTCCTTTGTATTTTGGCAGTCTACGTGTGGCTTCATTTGTGTAGGATTAAAATGGACATAGCTTCTTGGCCTTTTGTGCATGGAGTCTAGCATTTGTCCTTTGTATTTTGGCAGTCTATGTGTGGCTTCATTTGTGTGGGATCAAAATGGCCATAGATTCTTGGCCTTTTGTGCATGGAGTCTATCATTTGTCCTTTGTATTTTGGCAGTCTACGTGTGGCTTCATATGTGTATGATCAAAATGGCCATAGCTTCTTAGCCTTTTGTGCATTGAGTCTAGCATTTGTCCTTTGTATTTTGGCAGTCTACGTGTGGCTTCATTTTTGTAGGATCAAAATGGCCATAGCTTCTTGGCCTTTGTGCATGGAGTCTAGCATTTCTCCTTTGTATTTTGGCAGTCTACGTGTGGCTTCATTTTTGTAGGATCAAAATGGTCATAGCTTTTTGGCCTTTTGTGTATGGAGTCTAGCATTTGTCCTTTGTATTTTGGCAGTCTACGTGTGGCTTCATTTGTGTAGGATCAAAATGACCATAGCTTATTGGCCTTTTGTACATGGAGTCTAGCATTTGTCCTTTGTTTTTTGGCAGTCTACGTGTGGCTTCATTTGTGTATGATCAAAAGGGCCATAGCTTCTTGGCCTTTTGTGCATGGAGTCTAGCATTTGTCCTTTGTATTTTGGAAAGTCTACGTGTGGCTTCATTTGTGTAGGATCAAAATGGCCATAGCTTCTTGGCCTTTTGTGCATGGAGTCTAGTATTTGTCCTTTGTATTTTTGCAGTCTACGTGTGGCTTCATTTGTGTATGATCAAAATGGCCATAGCTTTTTGGCCTTTTGTGCATGAAGTCTAGCATTTTTCCTTTGTATTTTGGCAGTCGAAGTGTGGCTTCATTTGTGTAGGATCAAAATGGCCATAGCTTCTTGGTCTTTTTTGCATAGAGTCTAGCATTTGTCCTTTGTATTTTGGCAGTCTATGTGTGGCTTCATTTGTGTAGAATCAAAATGGCCATATCTTCTTGGACTTTTGTGCATGGAGTCTAGCATTTGTCCTTTGTTTTTTGGTAGTTTGTGTGTGGCTTCTTACATGTGTTGATCCACTAATTTATATGCGACCATGTTGTCGTATGGAAGCTTGGGCATATGCGATCATGTTGATCCACTAGTTTATATGCGACACTTTTTGGTGTGTTGAGTGCTCTTTGGAGCAATCTCTGCTTTTCTGCTATTTTCACGTGGCTGCATGGACATTATTTCAAACTCTGGTTGTTGCAAATGGGTGTGGCATCTTTGGTGAGTGTGGGCCCTAGCATCATGGGGTATACGTCTTCTTACATATTGGAAAAAAATCTTCTCCCTCTCTCATGTGATATGGCGTACGTAGGCTCTAACTCGGGAAGACATGATTGGTATCTACACCGGTATCTTCCGCGCTGATAATGTTCTCAAGGAGGATATTGTCAAAAGCTCATTGACACCTTCCCTGGACAACCTATTGGTGATTATTTCATTCGACACAACCTTACTGAATCGACCGACTTCAGTAGACAAAACACACATTGTTACAAAATATCACCATGTGGCCAAAGGATCACACTTGGCACGATAGAAGTAAAATAGTCGAATATTCAAAATAAATCAGCCTGTCGAATGGAGCTATTGAGTATTGGAAAACCATCAGTTGCCCTAGACAACAGACATGCCATATTAGTTCATACACTTCCATACACGTGGACGACATCTAGCCTATCCGAAAACTAATCCATTCGACAAAGCCTCCATATGGCATATACAAATATTTGTTCATTTTTATTAAACAAATTTCATGATCATGTACAGTCATTTGAACTACATCCATTCGACTTGAAAATAATCACTGACTAGTAAAATGGAGAATGTCATAACCTCCATCAGGTTATGAAGATTCACATGGACCTTCATCAGGTTCATTCGACCATAGTCTCATGACCTTCATCAGGTCAGGTAGAGTGAAGATTCACATGGACCTTCATCAGGTTCATTCGACCGTAGTATCCTGACCTTCATCAGGTCAGGTAGAGTGAAGATTCACATGGACCTTCATCAGGTTCATTCGACCGTAGTCTCCTAACCTTTATCAGATCAGGTAGAGTGAAGATTCAAGTGGACCTTCATCAGGTTCATTCGACCGTAGTCTTCTGAACTTCATCAAGTCAGGTAGAGTGAAGATTCAAATGGACATTCATCAGGTTCATTCGATCGTTGTCTCCTGACCTTCTTCAGGTCAGGTAGAATTGAGATTCATTTGGACTTTCATCAAGTTCATTCGACCATAGATTCATGGACCTTCATCAGGTTCATTCGACTGTAGTCTCAGGACCATCATCAGGTCAGGTAGAATGAAGATTCTCTTGGACCTTCATTAGGTTCATTCGATTGTAGTATCATAGACCTACTTCAGTTCTAGTATATTAAGTAATGACCTTGATAGACATTCATCAAATCCATACTACATATGAAGATAATCATCTACTCCACACTACACACTGATGGATTACCATCAACTCTAGAAAGCATTGGAAAAGCCTCATGGACCTTCATCATGTTCATTCGACCATAGTCTCATATCATTCATCAGGTCTATGAGAGTGAGTGATGACCTCCTTTGACTTTCATCAAGTCCATTCGACATGTCCATTTAACCGTAGTCTCATGGAACTTTATCAGGTCTATAAGAGTGAGTGATGACCTCATTGGAGTTTCATCAAGTCCATTCGACCGTAGTCTCATAAACCCTCACCGGGAGAATGAATGGTGACCTTCATGGACCTTCATCAGGTCCATTTGATAGCCCATTCGACAGTAGTCTCATAGACCTTCATCAGGTCTAGTAGTATGGAGATTGTCCTGACCTTCATCTAGTTCAGTCGACTGAGGACACCCTCATGGCTCATGTAGAGTCGAGTTTAGCACATGACCTTTATCTGGTCTAGAAAAATTTGAAGACTCTCATGGTCTTTGACCAGTAGTATGGAGATTATCCTGACCTTCATCTGGTTCAGTCGACTGTGGACATCCCAATGGCTCATGACGAGTCAAGTTCAACACATGACCTTCATCTGGTCTAGAAAAATTTGAAGACTCCACTGGTCATTGACCAGTAGTATGAAGATTGTCCTGACCTTCATCTGATTTAGTCGACTGGGGACATCCCCATGGCTCATGACGAGTCAAGTTCAACACATGACCTTCATTTGGTCTAGAAAAATTTGAAGACTCACATGGCCCTTGACTAGTAGTATGGAGATTGTCCTGACCTTCATCTAGTTCAGTCGACTGGGGACATCCCCTGGCTCATGACGAGTCAAGTTCAGCACATGACCTTCATCTGGTTTAGAAAAATTTGAGACTCCCATGGTCCTTGACCAGTAGTATGGAGATTGTCCTAACCTTCATCTGGTTCAGTCGACTGGGGACATCCCCATGGCTCATGACGAGTCAAGTTCAGCACATGACCTTCATTTGGTCTGGAAAAATTTGAAGACTCCACTGGTCTTTGACCAGTAGTATGAAGATTGTCCTGACCTTCATCTGGTTCAGTCGACTGGGGACATCCCCATAGCTCATGAAGAGTCAAGTTCAGCACATGACCTTCATATGGTCTAGAAAATTTTGAAGACTCATCTGGTCATTGACCAGTAATATGGAGATTTTCCTGAACCTTCATCTGATTTAGTCAACCGGGGATATCCCCCGTGACTCATGTCGAGTCAAATGAAGAAACAGACTTCCTACAGTCCATACGACACAATGTCGTGTGAAATAACTCCTGAACATTCATCTGGTTTAGTCGACCGGGGACATCCCCCATGGACTCATGTCGAGTCAAATGAAGATTTGGACTTCCTACAGTCCATACGACAATGTCGTGTGAAATAAATCATGAACCTTCATCTGGTTTAGTCGACCGGGGACATCCCTCATGGACTCATGTCGAGTCAAATGAAGACATGGATTATTCAACATCCAAACGATTAATGTCGTGTAAAATATACATTGAACCTTCAGCAGGTTCAGTCGACTGGGGACATCCCCCATGGCTCATGTCGAGTCAATTTCATGACATGGACTACATTTTGACCAGACAACTTGAAAAGACTATGCAGCTCTTATATCCTCACGAATAGAAGACATTAAACCCAGACGATAAAAAGGAAAGTACCTAGAATTCTGCATTCTTGATAGGTACTTTTACAAGTCATGATTTGTACGACATACATAAAATACTCTCCAAATCAATGACTTCTTGACTTATAGAGTATGAGACAAAAACTGTATGAGCCAAATTTGGGCCAAGGGTAAAATCATCCTTTCACTCCGAACCAGCACCAAACACAGCCCAAAATAGTGACCCGATCCATAAAACTTTCCATTATTAAAACATAACAAAATCATCAGCTAGAGAAAAAACTACTTTACCACCAAAACCAACTCCACATGCAAAATTATTCTCCCCCGCCGAAAGCAGAGACAATAAGCATGTTATGGGGACCCATTTCCCATATGCCAAACCAAAGAATTCATCTTCTCCACCTATAAAAGGAAGCATAATTCATGAGGTCAGAGGGGGCTTGATTTATGAGATTGGGGACTTCTCACATTCAAGCCTCACTTCTCACATTGAAGCATTTGCTCTTTGACACTAGCTCTCTCAGAGCTCTCCATCTCCTTATACACATACCACCGCCCTCACGGCCACCCAATGAGTTCAAGATACATCAAACATTGCTTTCACATTTACATATTTACTGCTCATTTCATACTACTGACTTGAGCGTCGGAGTGCCCCCGGAACCCACCACACCGGTGCTCAGTCTACTCCCGCTCACTCTACCTTTGTTTTGCAGGATCGCTAATGCCCCCAACCTACAAATTCTCGATTGTGGACCTCGACCGAAAACCAGCATCCACAGAAATAAAAATCACAATAAAAATATATAAAACATAAATTTAATTATTATTTTACAAATATGCTAAATTAAGAGGATTAATGAAACTACAAGTGTAAAATGATTAATTTTTCTTTTAATAAATGTGCACTTTTTAGTGTTCATCACGGGTCGCTACAAATTTGAGTTTCATTAGAGGTTTATTTCTTCCAACTTATTTCTAAAATAGATGTCTCTCTGATCAATTAATATATGTATGTATGTATGTATGTATGTATATATGTATGTATGTATGTATGTGTGTGCATTAATGGGGTAATTGTTTATAATAAAATAAAGTTTGAACATATATCCATGGTAAAATTAAAATTTGGTTGCAATAAAAAATGATCCAAATTGATTCCTCGTAAAAATTTTATTAATCAAACAAGACCTTTACCGACTCTAGACTTTCTCCAGTCCCAAACATTATAACCCACATTACTAATGATTTATTTTATTTGAGAAAATTATTAACAGTTAGTTTAGCTAAATTATGAACTTTGATGTTACAAAGTCTAGAGAAAAATATAAATTAAACAGTCTCTAATTCCTTGATTGATTGTTGAATGTCTGAGAATATCCATGAAATTTCTATTTCGTTCCTTGAATAACTGAAAATTTAGATGTCATTACGAAATTAACCAAATCAAAAAATGAATTGTAAAATAACCAGGAAGATGCCCAATCAATTGCAACAAAGGCAACCAATTGCACGTCAAGTGTAACTAGTTGCCTCCATTTTTGTTTAATTTTAAAAAGATTACAAAAATACGCAAATGGTTGTGCTTGAATGAGCAATTAGTTGGGTACTTTTGTAATTTTTTTAAGAAACCATTCGCTAAAAATTTTCATTCTCATAATTATAAAACCTAATGTCCATATATTCATTCACTAAAATTATTTCACACATTTTTTTCGTTTTGCTCTATTATGTTTTTAAAAAATACGGAAATACAATTATCATTTTTCATAAATGACGATGGGTGAATTCTCAGAACGACGAAAATGAGTATGTGGGAGGAACATCATTTGTTTAGCTTCTTTCCACATCCATAACTTTTGAATAGTTAATAGAATTGATGTACAATAGAATAGATAGAAATCTTGATCTGTATATTTTGATGTAAAAGTGTGATATTTGGGTACTGAATATGACATTCAATGGTTACAATTGGCAGTCAGACGGAATGAGAATGATTATTGGGTTTTAGAGAAGTTGTCATCCAGCTCGGTAATATGGTTGAGTTGTATTTGATTTGGACTCCGATCATTCATGTTGGCGACTTGGTCGCGTAATTGGATTTTGATGACGTCAACGCAATTGACGACTTCGACGTGCAAACACGAAGCAATACAAAAAGTGTCGAAGCATAAGGAGTGAAGAGCGAGAATGTGAAGACTAGCGGCAAATCGAAGATAATGATTAAGAGCTAAATTTTATTGTAAGTGAGTTTACTCAAGTGATCTAAAGCTCTTAGGAATCATACATTTTGCATCACTTGCATTTAAAATGGATTAGAATGCTTAAAGAATAATTTGCACTTTATTTGCACAAAATGAATTTCTATGCACAAGTGCATCGGTAAATGATCTTCCAAAAACTATCAAACGGTTGAATTAAACTTCAAATAATATACCGTTAGATAGATATGTGTCTCTAGTTTTCTACGGTTCAAACGGAACATAATTCCGATGCATAGAACTTTTTCTAGAGCCTTTTTAGTACAACATGTTCAGATGTGCGTTTTCTGCATACACGTCACATTAGAAAAATTCCATAAATTTCATCTTAATGTTTTTGGAGCTGAATTTTTTACAGAAGCTAGATCTATGTGTCTAGTTTATGTATATAATTTACGGATCATGATTTGGAATTTTCTAGAGAAAGTTACGGCCAAAATACCAAGTGTCGTCAGTCTTGACTGATCATGCACATACTGAAACCAGGGAGATCCATGCCGGTCCCCATGCCGGTTTTCTCGCCGGTCTCCATGCCGGTTTTAGCTGAGCAAATAATGCTCTCTGGAACCAGGGAGCTACTCGCCGGTCTCCTCGCCGGTCTCCTCGCCGGTTTGCTCGCCGGTCCAACGGCTAGTTTTTTTAACGTTATGTTACCGTTGGAGCCCTAGACCGGTATGCCGGTCCCCTCGCCGGTGTGCTCGCCGGTCTCGCTGTAAGTTGGGGAAAACTTTGCATTTTGTTATAAATAGAACCCCAACTCCTTTGCCTTAGGTTAGAGATCTAGAAAACCTTCATATACATTCTCTAAGGCAAACAAAGAGTGTCATACACCTTCATATTCATAAACACTCATCCAAGCTCACACACACATCTTCCACATCATTTAGTGAGCTTAGAACACTTGGGTTTGCTCTCACACAATCTTCTTATTATTTGTGAGTGCCCAAGTGTGTTGTAAATCTTTCTTATCAAAAACACTTGTGGTTGTGAAATCCCATTGTTTGGGTAATTTGTAAAGGTTGTGAGTGCTCCTACGTAGAAAACTCAATCTTGTAAAAGGTTCGGAGTGTGCCTTGGCGGAAAACTCTTGGTTACGAGTGAACCACGAAAAACTCGATTCTAGTGGAAATCTTCAAGCGAGGCTTGAGGGAGTGGACGTAGGCACGATTTTCCGAACCACTATATATCGCGGTGTCGTATCTCTCTTTCCCTACTCTTTTATACACTTGCAAGTTTATTTGTATTTACACCAATTGAATAGAAACTTGCATATAGGCCATTATTTGAATAGAGAAAATTGACCTAAAACTCCCACTTGGTAATAAGAGCCTAAAATCGGCAAAGATTTTATATTTCCGCATTTGTAGCGATAACCCAATTCACCCCCCTCTTGGGTATAGAGATTTCTTTGTCGCTATTGCTTGTAGGTACTTTCGTTGGTATCAGAGCGAGGTATTCTCACAAGACTTAACCGTCCGAGAATAGATCATGGCCTCTACAAGCAAATCGTCAAATTTTGCCGAGGGATATTCAACAACTAGACCTCCGTTTTACACCGGAACCGACTACAATTATTGGAAGTCAAGAATGTTGACTTATCTCCTAGCCATGATTCGCCATCCTATTTGGTTATCACACGAGGTGTAAAAGGGCCAACAAAGAAGGATAGCAACGGGGTTGATATTCCAAAACCGAGTTTAGAATGGGATAGTGAGGATGTGAAACTAGCCTCACAAAATGCTAAGGCACTCAACCAACTCCTATGTGCCATTGATCGGGATCAAGTAAGCAAGCTTCCGGAATATGGAAACGCATATGATTTATGGAAGTCTTTGGAAATGGTCAATGAGGGCACAAGTCAAGTGAAGGAATCGAAGATCAACCGGTTCATGTGCGAATTGGACAATTTCAAGATGGAATCCGGGGAAGAAATTGATCACATGATTTCTAGGTTCACGGTTATCATCAATCACTTGGGAGCATTGGGAAAAGTCATCGGGACATCGGATCAAGTGAAGAAAATTTTGAGATCTCTCCCGAAAGAGTTTAGAAGCTACACCTCCTCCATTAAAGAAGCAAACGACATAAACACTTTGAAGATGGATGATTTGGTCGGCAAATTGCTTGAATATGAGATGGAGATCAAAATGGATAAAAAGGAGGAAGATGAGAAAAGAACAAGAAAGTCCTTGGCCTTAAAAGCAAGAAAAAGAGTTGACTCAAGTTCAAGTGAAGAAGAAGATAGTGATGATGAAGTGGCAAGCATCACTAATAAAGTAAAGGAGCTTCTCAAATCCGCAAAACTCAAGGGAAAATCAAAGGCAAATGAAAAGAAAGAAGAAAAATGGCCACGGAAGAACAAGAAAATTGTATGTTATGAATGCAACAAACCGGGTCACATAGCTACCGATTGCCCATTGAGGAAAATGAAAGGAAAATCAAAGAAAAAGGCAATGAAAGCAACTTCAACTTGGAGCGATAGCGATTCAAGCTCATCTGAGGAGGAAGAGGTTGAAGTCAAAGATAAATCAATAGCATTTATGGCTATCACGGATGAAGACATCCAATTTCAAATTGAAGAAGAAAGTGACGAAGAAGAGGTACACAATTCTGAATTACTTGATGCTTTTAATGGTTTAAAAGAATTGTGTGATATGCTTAAAAAGAAATTAAAATTGGTCAAAAATGAGCATGCTACACTTAAAATTGATCATGCAACTAGTATGGATAAAATTCATGTTTTAGATAATGATGTGATATGCTTAAAGGCTAAACATGAAAAAGAAATTGCATGCTTGAATGATGAAAATGCATGTTTAAAGATTAAGAATCTAGAACTTGAAAATGTCATATCAAATATGCCATCTAGCTCTAAGACATGTGATTGCGAATCTATATTGAATGAAAATGTCTTATTAAATACTAAGATTGTAGATTTGCAAAACATACTTAGCAAATTCACATTGGGACATAAAAATTTTAAAATGCTTATTGGATCCCAAAAATGTGCATTTAAAAGAGAAGGATTAGGATATAGGCCTTATATTAAAAGAAAATTTTTGAGAAATTATTTTGTTAAGGCATCATATTCTCATGCTAAGAATGAAATAGATGAAAATGTCACATGCCATGCTTGTAACAAAAGGGACATAAAATTTTTTGAATGCATGTATATGAATGTGATGAAGAATGCATGATTCCTCAAGGAATCAAAACTAACCCCAATGGACCCAAGAAAGTTTGGGTACCAAAGTGTAATTGATAAATTTGTAGGGGGAGCTTTGGGAATGGATTTTTAAAGAGAATTGCAAAATTGATCCCAAAGGCTCAAGGAAATGAGGAATCGCAACGGTAAAGGTAAAAATCCGTATTTACGGAAACATTGGTACCGTTTCCTCTAAATTATGTATGTATGCATATTTCAAATTGATATAAATGTTTTGAAGCATACGAAATGATTAGGCAAGTATTCAAACTTCCATTGGTATCAATTGTTCATTTGATATCTTTAGTGCCTTAATCATATATTTAAACCCATATTCTATTTCAATTGGTATCACATGAAATTTATTGAGTCAAATACAATATATGTGATCACTTGATTGAATATGCCTTGCCATATGAACTAATTGGTTGAAAATGAAATGCATGTAAATTGGCATAGTCTTAGATGAACTTCATGAAATGCATGTATTAGAACATAATTGAATAATCATGAAAAGCATGGATTTTGATTGTTTAGTAATTGGTAAGATATTCATAAGAAGACAATCATTAAAATGCATTGAAGTCATTGGTCTTAATTGGTATCATGATATAAAATGACTCATTTTGAAAGAATATTTAAAAGTGATATGATATTCAAATGAATTTATTGATTTATTTTTAATTTGTATCAAATTTGGGGAGAATCATGATTAAGATGCTCTTAGATTGTAAATGGTATTCATGTGAATTTATCTTTTGAAAAATGCTCTTTTATGCATGAATTTTGATTTTCTTATGGCAAAAAGGGGGAAATGCCAAAATGTGCATATTTTTTATTTTGGTATCTTTTTATAGCACATATATAATTGGTATCTCATTTAGATTTAAATTTTACTTCTCCACTTTTTGATAATGTCAAAGGGGGAGAAATCATTAGAAATGAGATTAAAACTTGTTTAACCCTCACCCTTGGTTTAAGGGGGAGTAAATGTACTAATGTGTTTGTCAAGTTGTTATAGAGCTATTTTGAAGACAATCACACATTGAGGGGGAGCTTATGTTGAGGGGGAGCAAAATGGTCAAATTTGGACTCAAAGAAGCTCACAAGTATCAACAATTTTAAGGGGTTGCCATCATCAAAAAGGGGGAGATTGTTGGCGACTTGGTCGCGTAATTGGATTTTGATGATGTCAACGCAATTGACGACTTCGACGTGCAAACACGAAGCAATACAAAAAGTGTCGAAGCATAAGGAGTGAAGAGCGAGAATGTGAAGACTAGCGGCAAATCGAAGATAATGATTAAGAGCTAAATTTTATTGTAAGTGAGTTTACTCAAGTGATCTAAAGCTCTTAGGAATCATACATTTTGCATCACTTGCATTTAAAATGGATTAGAATGCTTAAAGAATAATTTGCACTTTATTTGCACAAAAATGAATTTCTATGCACAAGTGCATCGGTAAATGATCTTCCAAAAACTATCAAACGGTTGAATTAAACTTCAAATAATATACCGTTAGATAGATATGTGTCTCTATTTTTCTACGGTTCAAACGGAACATAATTCCGATGCATAGAACTTTTTCTAGAGCCTTTTTAGTACAACATGTTCAGATGTGCGTTTTCTGCATACATGTCACATTAGAAAAATTCCATAAAATTCATCTTAATGTTTTTGGAGCTGAATTTTTTACAGAATCTAGATCTATGTGTCTAGTTTATGTATATATTTACGGATCATGATTTGGAATTTTCTAGAGAAAGTTACGGCCAAAATACCAAGTGTCGTCAGTCTTGAGTGATCGTGCACATACTGAAACCAGGGAGATCCATGCCGGTCCCCATGCCGGTTTGCTCGCCGGTCTCCATGCCGGTTTTAGCTGAGCAAATAATGCTCTCTGGAACCAGGGAGCTCCTCGCCGGTCTCCTCGCCGGTCTCCTCGCCGGTTTGCTCGCCGGTCCAACGGCTAGTTTTTTTAACGTTATGTTACCGTTGGAGCCCTAGACCGGTATGCCGGTCCCCTCGCCGGTGTGCTCGCCGGTCTCGCTGTAAGTTGGGGAAAACTTTGCATTTTGTTATAAATAGAACCCCAACTCCTTTGCCTTAGGTTAGAGATCTAGAAAACCTTCATATACATTCTCTAAGGCAAACAAAGAGTGTCATACACCTTCATATTCATAAACACTCATCCAAGCTCACACACACATCTTCCACATCATTTAGTGAGCTTAGAACACTTGGGTTTGCTCTCACACAATCTTCTTATTATTGTGAGTGCCCAAGTGTGTTGTAAATCTTTCTTATCAAAAACACTTGTGGTTTGTGAAATCCCATTGTTTGGGTAATTTGTAAAGGTTGTGAGTGCTCCTACGTAGAAAACTCAATCTTGTAAAAGGTTCGGAGTGTGCCTTGGCGGAAAACTCTTGGTTACGAGTGAACCACGAAAAACTCGATTCTAGTGGAAATCTTCAAGCGAGGCTTGAGGGAGTGGACGTAGGCACGATTTGCCGAACCACTATATATCGCGGTGTCGTATCTCTATTTCCCTACTCTTTTATACACTTGCAAGTTTATTTGTATTTACACCAATTGAATAGAAACTTGCATATAGGCCATTTATTTGAATAGAGAAAATTGACCTAAAACTCCCACTTGGTAATAAGAGCCTAAAATCGGTAAAGATTTTATATTTCCGCATTTGTAGCGATAACCCAATTCACCCCCCCTCTTGGGTATAGAGATTTCTTTGTCGCTATTGCTTGTAGGTACTTTCAATTCATTCTTCAGTAGATCATATTTTTAAACAAAGGCGACATATCCTTCAGATTCCGACAATGGTCAATGGAAAAGTACATGTACATCTTTTCAAGGATCCGTGAAAATAAATAGTCACTTGATAGATCCGACCCTGTGTATGGCTTCAATAATTTCTTCTGATGATATGCTAGCAGATGCATATTCAAGTTCTGGTGGCGGAGAATCTAATGTGTGAAAATGTTATTAAAAAAAACATGAATTACAAACGATTTTATCTGTCGTGGCTATGAGAGGACATTTCATGTTTAAGATCAAAAGATCATCACCAGACTGGGTTGATGTTGTGTGTGTTAATCAACCTTGTGAGTGGAAGATTCATGCAAGAACCATTTCTGGCATACCAAATACAAACGGGCAAGTAGCAAAATTCTGTGTGATAGTGAATTGTTAAATATTTGAAATAAACATTCTGGTTAATTCACCAAGTATAGGCACATCCATGGTAAAAAAATCATTCGAATTTAGAGTAAACAAATTTTGATAGATTCCATAATTTGTAATTTTCTCCATGTTTAACTTAAACGATATACACAAAGAACGGTTTTTGAAATTGAGATTATATCGATTGTAGTCATTTTGTGGTAGAAAAAGAAAAGGAATTATATTAGGAGGTGTTATTTCAGGGGCCGTGATCTCAGAATCAATTCAAAATGAGAAAACGAAATGAAATTAGGTAAAATAAAAGGAAGATAATGAAAAATGAGAAGGAATAAGAGTTTTGCTGGATCCACGAAATGGAGAAGAAACAACTGATTTTTATAAAGGATTTTGAAACAAATAAAATGAAAAAAAAATAAGTGCGCGACTGGACGCAACTGGTTGCGTCTGAACACGCAATGAGTTGGGTACTTTTATAATTTATTATTTTTAAAAAATTGAAAGAAAAAAAAAAATGGAGGCAACCTGACACGCAACTAGGGATGACAATTTTACCCACAAACCCGCAAAAACCCATCCGCAATGGGTAGGATTTGGTAAATATATTAGTGGGTGCGGTGCGGGTTTGGTAATTTAAAGCAGAACCCGCTGCGGGTGCGGTGCGGGTTTGGTATTTAAGAAAAAAATGCGGGTATCCGCTGCGGGTATCCATATACCCGCAATATTATTTTTTATTAATTAATATTTTTAGGACAATATAAAAAAACATTCATATAAAAACAACTAACAAAATCTAAACCTAAAACACTAATCCACAGTTCCACACTCTCACTCAGCCGCAGCCCGCAACCTGCCCAACTGAAGATTTTTTGCATGACTATTAATTTTTTTTTTTTAATCACACCTGTTAATAAAATTATAATGCAAAAATTTGGATTAAGTTCACATAATCAGAAACGGGAGAGGAGCAAAATAAGCTAGTGTTTGCTGCAACTTCAGTAGCTTCCTGCTTCTTCATTACACTTACACCACTTGAGCCTTGTAAGCATCACTTTCATTACAATTAGCATAAAAAATATGACCAAAGATTGGTGATTACTTTTTAGCTTATTGTCGATTGAGTTGACTAATTTAGATTATTATAATTATGAAGGGAATAACTCGTTTTAATTATGTTTATATGAAAAAATAAACATATGGTACTGAGTATTTCATACATTATGTTATCTATGTACTGTATATACATACATTGCATGTTGTATATGTCAAATGAAAAACAAATGTGAAAACTACAGCTAACAATTAAAAATAAATTATTTAATTAAAAAATTTATATTATTAAGAACACAAAGTAATTCAATATTTTAAAAACCCGCAAAAAATCTGTTGGGTACCAATGCGGGTTTGGTAATTTATTTTTATATGCGGTGCGGGTTTGGTAATGAAAATTAAAACCAGCAACGGGTATGGTGCGGGTTTGGTAATTTATTTACATATGCGGGTGCGGGTTTGGTAATGGAAAACCTGCACCATACCCTACCCACTGCCATCCCTACACGCAACTAGTTGCTCTTCATCGGACGGCTTCCTAATTATTTTTGCAATTCATTATTTGACTGGATTAATTTCATAATAACCCTTAAATTTTTGGTTATTCTAGCGAATTTCCTAAGACTTTTTAAAAACCGGACCACATTCCTAACATTGGCCTCTTACAATTAAGGGTGACAGGCCTAGGCTTTCGAAAATTATATCATGTGCCGGACATATATGACATCTCTCTCATAGCAGGCGGGCCCCATAACTGTGTGGAACCCACCTGCTGTGAGAGAGATGACATATATGCCCGGCACATGATATACCACCTCTTAGACTTTGAAGTGTAAAACTGTATATAACGGCACATAATCTTACGATTTGAGACTCATGTCTTTTTTATTGATGATTTTTATTACCCTACATCCAATTATACCCATAGGGATAAAACTGTCCTTCAGCAAAAAAAAAAAATTAAAATTTAATAAAAGTGAGGGATATTTTGGACATTTAATGAAACATAAAGAGAGAGAGAGACACAGACGTATCGTAGCTAGGGATGGCAGTGGGTAGGGTATGGTGCGAGTTTTCCATTACCAAACCTGCACCCGCATATGTAAATAAATTACCAAACCCGCACCATACCCGTTGCGGGTTTTAATTTTCATTACCAAACTCGCACCGCATATAAAAATAAATTACCAAACCCGCATTGGTACCCAACAGATTTTTTGTGGGGTTTTAAAATATTGAATTACTTTGTGTTTTAATAATATAATTTTTTTAATTAAATAATTTATTTTTAATTGCTAACTGTAGTTTTCACATTTGTTTTTCATTTGACATATACAACATGCGATGTATGTATATACAGTATATAGATAACAAAATGTATGAAAGAATCAGTACCATATGTTTATTTTTTCATATAAACATAATTAAAACGAGTTCTTCCCTTCATAATTATAATGATCTAAGTTAGCCAACTCAATCGACAATAAGCTAAAAAGTAATCACCAACCTTTGGTCATATTTTTTTATGTCAAATGTAATGAAAGTGATGCTTATAAGGCTCAAGTGGTGTAAGTGTAATGAAGAAGCAGGAAAGCTACTGAAGTTGCAGCAAACACTAGCTTATTTTGCTCATCTCCCGTTTCTGATCATGTGAACTTAATCCAAATTTTTGTATTATAATTTTATCAACAAGTGTGATTAAAAAAAATAATAATAGTTATGCAAAAAAGCTTCAGTTGGGCAGGTTTCGGGCTGCAGCTGAGTGTGAGTGTGGAACTGTGTATTAATGTTTTAGTTAGTTATGCAAAAAAATTTGTTAGTTGTTTTTATATGAAAGTTTTTTATATTGTCCTACAAATATTAATTAATAAAAAATAATATTGCGGGTATGCGGATACCCGCATTTTTTTCTTAAATACCAAACCCGCACCGCACCCGTAGCGGGTTCTGCTTTAAATTACCAAACCCGCACCGCACCCACTAATATATTTACCAACTCCTACCCATTGCGGGCGGATTTTTGCGTGTTTGCGGGTAAAATTGCAGTCCCTGATCGTAGCAGATGGTGAGAGAGAAGAGAGACGTTAGTGCTTACGTTGGTTTGTAAATTTATGTTCGGTTTTTATTTTTCAGTTAATTTTCATTTGCAGTACAAGACGAGGGCACCAAAAAAAAAATACAAAAAAAAAAAAAAAAACAGTATTAACTGACAATGGTATCGGACCAAGAGATAGCTAAAGGTGTAGAGACCCTGCTCCAACAATCCGACCCGAACTCCATGACTTCGTTAAACGGTGTCGTTGACCAGCTGGAGGCAAAGCTTGGAAAATGATATACCCATCATATACTGCTGAACCTCTTCGTCTTTGTCTTATTAATACTTGGTATGATTGTAGATTCTATACCTTTGACTCTGCTTGACTGTTCTATCTACTGCTCTGGAAATGATTTGTCGAATCGCAGATAGAGCATTAGAGTGTATTAGCTTGATGAATGATCTGATGCATTTGCAAGTTGTGTTATATTTTTATTGCAGTCGTCCTGTTGGATCCAAAAGAGAAAGAAGAGGTGGCGCTAGTGGTTTGTTCAAAGCTTGTGGTGTTTCTGCTGCACTTCAGGCGATTGTCGGTGAACCAACTATGTCACGGACTGAGGTTGTTATTCCCAGATCGATTAAAATGATTTACAACTTTCAGTTACATTATCAATGTTCCAAAGTATATCTGCTGTCTTTAGTTATTTTAAGCCTTTGCTTAATTTGATTCAGATTGTGAAGCAGCTATGGGCATACATAAAGAAGAACAACCTCCAAAATCCAAGTAACAAGAGTAAGATAATTTGTGATGATGCCCTCCGTGTGGTCTTTGAGACAGACTGCACTGACATGCTCAACATGCACAAGTTACTAGCTAAACATATTATTAATCTTGAGCCAACAAGTATGTAATGTGGCATTATGTACAACTAGTTTTGTTTTATAACGACTTGTATTAAGTCATTTCCCCCCTGTAAATATCTGCAGAGAAATCTTCTGAACGATTCAAGCCAGACGCTGAGTCCACGACTGAAAGTACAGAATCTGGTCCACCTCCCATAATAATTTCTGAAAAACTGGCTAAGTTTTTGGGTACTGGAGGAAGGGAAATGCTTCAGGCAGAAGCAACAAAACGTGTATGAGAGTACATAAAAGTTAACAAGTTGGAGGTGGGTTGCTGGTTCAATAGTTTATTGTTATTTTTGTCGTTTTGAATTTAGGCAGCTTAAATTCATTTGTTAAAACTCTGGCATACATCTGTGAGCTTTTTCCTGTTGAACTTTGATTTCAATTCCCCCTCTAAATTTATTATTGTCTGATTTTTTTTCTTTCAACATACAACATAGGTCATTTTTCCATTTGTTACCTGAACTTGGAGCTAGCTGTCTCTTTTTTGGAAACATAATTTGTTTCCTGAAATATAATATTATTCATGATTGTAGGTTTTCTAACACTGTATAGCATGATAATGTGTTTCTTCTCGTTCTTGTTCTTCTTCTCCACTTTTACCCTTTTTCTATTGTCAGTATTTTAGTAGATTATCCGTAACAATTCTAGATGTAGTGAAAGAAGTCATTGGCATTAACTTCTTGTGGTGCTGCTTGTGCTATTAGGATCCTGTAAATTCCATGGCAATATTATGTGATGCAAAGCTTCGTGAGCTTCTCGGTTGTGAGAGCATCTCTGCATTTGGGATACAGGAGATGCTTCTGCACAATCACTTTTCAGACAGTCATGATTTCTGATACTGTTGCTGGTTAGTATAAACTTCTAAAATAATTTCTTTTACTTGCTTGCACACCTATTTGATTCATATATGTTAAACTTGAATTTTAGTTGAAACTGCATTCTTAATGTTGTTTGATTATCCATTTCTAAGGCCACATTGAAAGTGTCTCTCCTGATGTCAATTGAACTACAAACTATTTTCCCATCAGTATGTGAGCCTTTGCATAATCGTATCTGTTATAACTTGTTCTGAACGCACCCTCGCTTTTTGTTTGTTCATCCGACTGCTTGTATGCATCTATTTGATTCACTTCTTGTCTGATGTTTGTCCATTCTATTCTCGCAGTTGCAGGTACAACGGATCTTGTGATCTCATTACTTCTGATGGTAGAACGGATAGTGAAGACCTTTATCTTTTTCGTTTGTTGTGCATTGACACGGCTAGATAAGTGATGCTATAACTGATTAGCTATTTGTGATTAGAACAAGAACGTACACCATGGCCATTGCCCTGGGATTAGGTTTCGATGCTAATTTTACTGACATTTTCTCATTCCCTAGCTAACTGCAGAAAGTAGACTGAATGAAACCATAATGGAATGATAAATCCGCGATATGTTCAGGAATAATTCGAGTAAATCATGGCTTGGCTGAGACTGTTGGTTAATGTCCTGATGCACTACTGTTTACTGAGTGAAACAGGTTCATTTGGTAAATATCTTTGATCTACAGGGGCAGAACTGCGGAGGCCAAATTGGCGACTTGTGCGAGATTGAATGATTAAAACTTCTGAGGATGTTTGGTGAGTAAGTGCACGGTCTTTTTCCTAATCTCTCAATTAATCTTGAATTTTCGGTTGCAAGCAAACTTGTAGAAAGTGCTTTTATGTATCTGCTTTCCACAATGAATTTTTATTTAAATTATTATTTTTTTAATAAAAATAAATTTAATCCGCACAACCCGATTCGCAAACAATGTGGATCGGGTTGGAAAATTTCAGATTTCAGTCTGACCTGACCTATAACAGAATCAAAAGAATGCAAAAATGATCTAGCTAACCTGTTTAATAGAGCCGTTCACAATAGATCTGGCCAACGGTTCGGTTCCGAATCGTAATCGAACGAACGATTTTCGGTTCTATATTTTTTTTAGAATCGGGAATCGGAACCGAACCAGACTGTTTCGGTTCGGTTCCGATTTTCTACCTTTTTTTTCAAAAAAAATTAATAATGATTAAAAAAAAATAAAAAATGAGACTAAAAGATTTATTTAAAATTATAAATTTAGATTTAGATTACATTAAATTAAAAATAAAATTAAAGAGCTTGAATTAAATTTTTAAAAACTTAAGTTGCCTATGTATCTTCAAGTGTGAGACAAATCAAAATTCACGTAGTTCCATTATATTTTAAAGATAGTTTCTCTTTACAATTTACATTTATTTACTTATCAATCATCATCATTATCAGTGTCTGTTCATTCTTCAGTTCTCGTTCCTCTTGTACTTGCAGACGCATTGTCGAACAAGTCTTCAAAGTCATCAGGGGCATCTTCGTGTTACCTCAAATCAGTTCGGGTCCAATCATCCACACATGTCGTTGCTTCTATAGTGTTTGGATGTAATGAAGACTGTCTCGCTTCCAAAATATTATCTCCTAAGCTGCAGGCTTATTCAACCGCAACGGTGGAAACAGGTACTGCCAGCACTTCTTTAGCAATAATTTATAATACATGATATACATTTTGATGTCGCTTCAATCAATCAAGTACTTGAAAATTTTTACGCACTAAACTTTTAGTAGAAAACTCGAAATTGGTAGATAAATAATTATCTAATTCCGGATTGTTAGTCGTGTTATCCCTATGTTTTTTATTTCGTTATAGTAACCAACGATCACATACGTTAAATCTTGAATGTATTACGGGTTCGCTACTATAATATTATCCTACTGATTGTAAGTTATATCTACTAACATAATCATTAAATAAATCTATTAAATCAATTTTTATTATATCTATTATTTTTGTAATATTAATTTCATCAGCTATTCTTAAATATACATAGTAAGCTTATTAGGTACTATTCAAACCTTCTAATTTAAATTTAGGATAAAAAACCGTGGCAATAAAATAAAGTAATGAAATGTTTTTAAAATAAATCAGTCATTTTTGTTTCATAACAGCAATAGCTTCAATTAAAATAATATCATTAGGATCAGAACTTTCAGCATGCTCAGATAGATTACGAACAATATTCAAACTTCAGCGACGAGCCAAGATTGGGATGTGAAAGCCAGTGACGTTTTCCTCTCATTCCCACCACCATAGTGGGAAGTCTGGCCACCCTCAAACTCCCATTAGTTAGACAAAATCGGCTAAGGTGTCGTGCCCGGTGGGCGGGGGTCGGAAGGTCGACCACCAGCCAGATTCAATAATATGGATGAGGATAGTTTTTGGGTCCCAAATATAATTTCTGGAACTTGAGGGTTTATATAATAAATTTTCTAAAAATTACAAAACAACCCCTATGATTTTGCAAAGAGGCCCCTATATGGGGCAGTTTCAAAAATATGAAAAATGGAGGCCATTCCGCTCGAAACTTCGAAAAACGCTCAACATGAAAGTTGTTCCTCTCGATAAACGAGTCCAAGATTCAAAAATTAGCTCAATCAGAATTTGTACAATATAACTTTATCCGATTTAATTAAAATAAAATTTCATGTATTTAATCCTTCCTAATTCATAAAATCCCGAGACTTTGGAACATATGTTAAAATCATCACGATATATTTTCAACATCAAAATATAAAATTCCCAACATCGTCAACATTACAAGATCTTTATTTCGAAATTGGATTTTCATAAATACTTCGAAAATTTTGAGATGTTACATGCTGCTTCGCAAAAAATACACAGCCTAAAAATGTAACTATCAGATTAGTCATTTTCAAACACTTATATCTACTTCATTCAAATTTCAAATCACAATATGTAAAATTCTACACACATATAACATTTATACCTATAATTTTCATCCAGAATCATATATCAAATTCAGATGTCTATAAAATTGAAATTAACCTTAAATTTATTACGTCGCATATAATACAACTTGAAAATATGTATACTAAAAAGAAATGTGATTATTATCATAATACACAGTTCTAATTTTATAAGAATACATTGTTTTATTCTATTCCTTTCATAAAATTAAAACATGTACCTTTTTTTTTCTAATGAAACGATGCGTTTTGCTTCGTTCCGACTTCGATACTCCCATCTTCTTCAAATTCCAAATCAAAAGGTAAAAACTATTAAAAAAAAAAATCAGAATCGAAGTCTCACACACAGAGAGATAGAGCATCAATGGCGGAAGATCTGGTACTCGACACGGCGATCAGAGACTGGGTGTTAATTCCGCTATCAGTTGTTATGGTGCTTATCGGAATCCTCCGGTACTTCGTCTCTAAGCTCATGCGCTCCTCTCAAGTCCCCGATCCTAAAATCGTAAAAGAAGGGCAAGTATTAACTAAATCCATCAATTAATTATCTATCTATATTCTTTTTTAAATAAAATATTGATATATATATTAATTTGTTATAGGCAAGTAATTGTTAGGGCGCGGAATTTGCGTGCTGGCGCTAATTTCATCCCTCCTAAGTCGTTTCGCGCTCGCAGAATTTATTTCAGTAACGAGGTTTGCTTTTACTTCGATTTCTTGTTCTGTTCGTTGGTTGCTGTTGAAAAGTTTGAAAATTTTATGCTGTTCTTAGAATTTCTGCAATTTTAGGTTAAATTTCAATGACATCACTTGAAATAAAATAAGCGCATTCTGGTTGTTTTTGAGTTCCTCAACAACCTCTTCTGAATTTTAAATGGTGAAACTTTGATGCAATATCTAAACCACCCAGACTGATGTGGGATGAAATTAATGGAGGGAAAATAGAAGTTAATACAATAAATAATTTTGACTGGTCTGTGTGACATCAGTTTGTATAAGAAGTTTGAATATGTAGTATTATTCTTTGTATGGCTAGATCATACTGGAGAGAAGGATGTGATTTTGTGGTTGTTGATATGGAATGTGCTTTCCTTGTGTGTTGGTAGGAAAATGGGTTGCTGCATGTTCCAAAGGAACAGGCTCAAAATGCGCAAGCGCAAATGTTTTCCGATCCTAACATGGCGATGGATATGATGAAAAAAAATCTTTCGATGATCATACCCCAGGTAAATTAAATTGAAGAGTTTCTGCTGTTCGTTTTGGTGGTGTTTGTGATGGAATAACTGACAGTTATGTTTATATTTTTTTCGTGCTGGACAGACTCTTACTTTTGCTTGGGTCAACTTTTTCTTCTCTGGATTTGTAGCAGGTTGTTTCCTTATTTTTGGTTTGCTTTGTTTCATTTTAACATGGCAGGAATATGCAATAATATTAGCCTTTTCTATCTAGTTCTTTTTTGTTTTTCCAGTCTTATTGTTTTAAAATTCTGTTTCCATACTAGATTGGCCTTATTATTCTGTTTATTTTCTTTTGTGTTTGTAATACTTATCTTATGCGTTATGCCTGCTTATATTTACCCTCACAGCCAAGATACCATTCCCACTGACTCAGAGGTTCAGATCAATGTTACAAAATGGGATTGACTTGAGCACTGTTGATGTTAGCTATGTCAGTAGTCGGTCATGGTAATTTTTCAACATTCTTGATGAGAAGCTTATTTACTATGCCTTGTGTTGCTCTTCTCTGAATTCATTTTAATATTTGGCAGCTGTTTGACTCTCTGTCATACCATTGACAACTCTTTATGTTTATTTCAGGTACTTCCTCAATTTGTTTGGACTGAGGGGTTTATTTAGCCTCATCCTTGGAGAAGAAAATGGTTAGTATTGGATTTCAAACTCTTTATGTTGTGATTTTTGGAGGCTGCTTTTCTTTTGGCATATTGGAAGAGCAAAGCTTTTAATTACTTTTTAAATAATATGAACTTAACATATGGTGAGCAGCTACCGATGATACACAGCGTATGATGCAAATGAGTGGGTTTGGTTTTGATCCAAGCAAGGTACAACTAAATGTTTCTTTATTCAGTTGTTATGGCTTCATTAGACTTTATTTTCCAGCTCTACACTACGATATAACATTCTCTTTCTTTTATTTTATGCTTGTCTTCAACCTCTACCTTTTTGTTTCAATTGAAATATGCTTCCTCAGTCTCAACCTATTCAACTATAAGATGTAGCCATTCTCATTCCCGATCAACTTTTGAAAAAGTTGGCTAGCTTTTCTTAGCATCTTCTGATAGTTTTGATGCTTTTGGTTTTTGGTGCACACTTTTATTTGACGGAGACTCGTATAATTTTATCCTCCTGTTTTTATTCAGTAAGATTATTTTAAGCAATTTAGGTCATTGGGAAAGGGGTGAGTGTAAGTTTATTTTTTCGGGGGGAAATCAATAATGGGATGTTTAGGCATAGGTGTGCTTGTTTGTGAATTAGACTAAGACATACTTGGTTAGAAAATTGGCTGCTGTTGACTTGATTTCGGCTTGATATTTTGCTAAATTACGGAAATTATAATAAAAGGGGCATTGAACTACTGAACCTGTTTCTCAATTTGAACTGATTCCATAGGATGTGCTTGTCTATTTTTTCCGGGGGAAATCAATCATGGGATGTTTAGGCATAGATTTGCTTGTCTGCAAGTTGCTACGCTACCTATCTCCTGAAATATGAATTGTAATTTTTTTTTTTTTTTTTTTTTAATTTTGGCCAGAGCTTGGGTGCTGAGAAAGACAGCCTCGACATTGTTCAGCATGAATGGGCCTTGCCAAAATTTGAGCAGCGTGCTGAAACAGTCTTGAAAAATCTCCTCCTTTGAACGAGGACGACCTGTTATTGTTTGAACAATAGCTTTGACTCTAGCATCCGGAATGGATCATTCTCATTTTCATCCATTTTTTTTAGTGGATTTCAAGCAAGTCTTGAAATCAGCAACATTATAGTAACTAGTAGAAACCATTTTTGTAATTTTCAGTTTTCATTTTAGGATAATTACCATCATTATTGGAGAAAGTTTTAGAATTGCCCGAGTTTCTATCCTTGAAGATTCTCGGCTACATGTATGCAATTTTAGGCAGCACAATGTGTTGGGAGCTCGGTCCGGACTTTTTTTACCATCCTAAATTATACCAGCCTAAGTGATTCAGGTGATGCCAAATGAAGAAAGAGAGCCATTGAACAAGGTTGTCAATTAAACCTAGGCTGTTCGTCAATGGTGTTAACCAATGCTTACGTGGCATGTGCCCATTTGAGGTAATTGACAATTCGACCAATCAAATTCGCCTTTGGGGGTCCTTCCCTGACCGCCCAGCTTTCCAGGTATTGGTGGTATGTGTATGCTAAATATGTTTCAAGTCTTTCCCCTCTCTTGCCTAAATATTATTGATTGATGAACATGGTTTCATGGCAATCTAGAAAAAAGAGTGTCATGTTTTCAACTTTCAAAATTTAAAAACTCCTATCATTGTTGTTATTATTCGAGTTTAAGCTTTTACGTCAAATTATTATAAATCAACATAGAATTGTAGTAAATTTGATCTTAAGATATTTTGATCAAATTAATCTTTAAAACACATATAATTCCAACATAGCTAATAGTCTACGTCGTATCTGAAAGCATTAAATGAGTCTTGCAAATGAGGAAAAATGTTAAAGACCCAAATAATGTTGTTTATTTCTGTTTGTGCACGAATTCTCACCAACAACAAAATCACAAACAATAAGATCGAAAATTTGATTCTAATAAGATAAGAGTGCGTTAGCCTAAAGGTGCTTGTTATTACTCGATTATCTCCAATTAGATCCCTTATTCTAGGGATTCTCGCACTATTTATACTTTATAGTACTAAATTACATGGAAAATAAACTGACAGTAATTACATTCCGTTCACGTTTCTCACTAACTGACCCACACTTTAGAATCTCGAAACTTACCCTATTATAGGCGGTTGTCCAGCTTAAAGAAACAGAAAGTAATTGATTAGTTGTCTGATTTTTTGTCTAGAAGATTCGTGTCATTAAGGAGCTGATATTCCTTGCGTGACTTCTGCTTACCTTTGTTGGAGTCAAGCCTGATACAGACGTTCTATCGGGGAGTCTTGAATTCAGACTATGATGAAGGTTCTGATTTCACACTCTGGTGATAGTTTCTGTTATCAGACTCTGATGACAGGTCCTGAAGGCTGGTTCTGACGGAAGGTTCTAGAGCCATCTTCATCTAGCCATGTGTTATCTTACCAAATACTTGATTTCCCCCCAAATATTTCCCCTTTTATTTGCATTATTTTGAAAAATGGCGGAAATAAACTGTTTCTTGAACGTTTCAAAAAATCAAGTGAGCCCCCTCCTATACTGAGAACAGGGCTATTGAGTGCCTTGGGCCGCATCTTCATCTCTACAAGAGTCCAGCTGTCACGTCCCATAAATATTGTTTTGATTGAATTAAGTAACTCTTGCATCCTCCTCTCTTATGAAACCGTCGCTTTCTGACACTCTCACTTCCAAGCCCATAATCCTTCTGCTACTATGGCTTCTTAATCCTCTTCCGACTATAAGATCTAATGCTTGAGGGATGACATCGATGTTCCCCAAGATGTCTATTTGGATCCCCTCCCTCAGAGCGCGTCCCGTTGGGAAACAGATACCATTGTTCCTCCCGGCGGCGCTGTCTTGGGGGAATATCATCTCTGGATCCTTCGATTCCTCTTTCACCATTTACATCATTACATCTACACGTTGTGCAACCTGCATCTGATACAACTGACCCCAAACGGCTTTAGGTGTGTCGTGGGTTTCACCATTTTCTGAATGATCAATGATTCACGTCTTAGATCTACGACTTCTTCTATCTTTTCTCTCTGACTAAGGCTGGGTCTACCGGTGGTGTGGACAGATATACTTTCGCACCCCGAAAGTCAACAATTATGTTCACATGGTTGCCTACCTCGGATAAGGATTGGTCTTCTAAGGGTCTATTAGTTGTAATTGGCAACTGGCTGACCATCAGCGTCGATCGTGTCGTCTTTCCTCTTCGACTATCGATGAACCAAGGTATTTTGTCAGCTCATGTTTCTAAGTATGAAGTTTATGCCTTTTTGGTCAATCGTAGGGTCTAACATGTTTTACTTTTTTTTTTCTCTTTTCAGCTTCTGGTTCTGTATACATTCACTCTTACCCTGAACTGTCCAAAGAATGGGTCAAATTCATGCATCAATTTGTGACTTTGAGGGGGAATGAGGCACCCACATTAACACGGTGGTAAACAAGGATGACTTTCAGGCCCTGATGCGATATGACCCTTATTTATCCCTATGGAGTGCAGACGACCCTTCATCTCAGTTTTTTGGAGAAGGATCATGGGTGGTTCTCCCATCGTAAGACTCATTTTAATAAGTGGTTTTGGGTAAGTAGGTGTCTGCTAGGGGTTTGAATCTCTCTGCCCCCTGAATCCATTTTAGCATTCGAAATCATTCCCAATGATGACTTTGACTAGATGAACTTAAAGAAACTCCAAAGGATGATGAAAGGTGCTGAATGGAGCAGTGACCCCTATGTAAAGAGGGCCATCTTGAAGTTTCCTTATAAGCCTGAAAATCTGGGCTTTGAAATGTTGGCAGTTGTTTCAGAGGGTATCCCCGATGACCCCGTTCTAATTTCAAAGACAAAATCTGATGCTGCTGCTGCTCAGATTTCACAATAGAGCCTTAATACTGCACTGATGTAGCTCAAATCTCATAACAGGCTCTCGCTGCTTCTTCTAATACAGTCCGACTCTCTTCTGGTGCCACGTCAACCCCGACAAAGCTAGACCTAAGTCGTACCTCTTTCTATTCTATTGAGATTTCTACTTTTGTTCACCCTAAATCTCAAACTCCTTAAGATGAAGGGGAGGGTCATCTCCAGCAATCACCGTAAGAAACAGAATATTGAGAGCAAGCAGGCACGCCCCTCAGGTGCTGAGACAGGGCCAAGCCTCGTAGGTGCAACTTATGGGTCTGGCGCCCTAACATCAGGGTCTACTTTGCCTACTACTCACTTCGGCTATCCCCAGTTCTGTCTACATCTCTGCCTCATGCCTCTACCTCAAAGTCCCCTATCTCGACCTCCAAATCGTCTGCCTCTGCTTCTGGATCTCTGTTGACTCTTTCTGTATTGCTTTCGTTACAACCTCCTCCAAGGTCTTTTTCGAGCCATGCACAACAACTCTCTGAGATGTCACATGCTAGTGCCTCTACCTTTATTGTCGGGGAGTTCCAAAATCTGTTGGGCTTTGTACACTCAATTGTTGCCTCTTTTTCGGCACAATAAAATCTAATCTTTATACTCCAAGATCTTACCCTTAGCAGTGGAATCCTACAGTTCAGTGGGGTGAGTGCCATCTGTGTAGCCCAGTTGCTCCGGACGTCAGAGATTCACCTCCAGGAGGCTCAGAATGATTTGGCTAAGACTTCAGAAGCGATGGAGTCAATGACAAGGGAGTTGGAGCGAGAGACCGAGGCTCACAAGAAGGATGTGTCTGCTCTGACTGCCACCTAGTCGGAGCTTAAGGAGAAGTTGGCTAAGCTAGATATTGAAAATCAGGATCTGCAAGTGGATTTGGACTCAGTAACTTGTGAAATGGAGATGCTTCGAATTGAAGTCTCTAAGGTACAACATGTAAGGCTCTCAATTTTGGAGTTTCTGACTTTACTTTATCTCAAGCTATTTTATGTTTCTTATGTGTCATCTTCTTGCAGGACCTGGTGGTGTCTTAGAGGCAGCGGGATGAGTTCCTCCACATGCATTCTTCTCTGAGCGTGAAAGTCTCAAAGTTGAAAGAGCAGTTGCAGTGTGCTTATGATCGTCGTCCGGACGAGCTTGAGCTCATTCTCTCCAAGTCATGTGCTCGGTATAATGTCATCAGCAGGTGAATAATGCCAAGTGCTATGAAATTGGCTGAGAAGACCGCGTTAAGAATCCTACTGATAGAACTTACCGGGGAGGTCATGATGAATGTGACGTGGCTGCAGAGTCATGGATCAAAACTACGATCCAGACCATTATATCCAATGTCAGGGCCTCCGAATCAGCTTTTTGGATGATTTGGGGGATGAAGTGGAGGAAAGTATGGGTTTCCAAGATATTGCGGAACCTTCGAGTGCTACCATGTATTTTCAGACTGATGCAGGTCTCTTACTGGCCCCTTCTTATAAGGTCCATCTCTATATGTCCCTACCTTGGTTCCTCAGGAGGTCGACTCTACTCCCATGATGCTCCAGGCTCCTCATGCTCATCTAGGTCTGCCAGTCCATGTTGTGGAACCTTCTTCATATGTTCTATCCATTGCTGTAACTTCAGAAAGCGCAACCACTCCTTCTGCACCTCTCATTTATGAAGTCTGCTTCATAGCTCTCTCTGAGAATTTATGGAGTCTCAGCTATTGTGTGTTTTATTTTCTTTATTGTAATTTTTTTTTTCTTCTATTAATAAAATTATGTGTGTTTTATTCAAGCCATGGGTGGTTAATTTCTTTCCAACTGTGGGAAAATGGTGAAGCTCTTGGTTCAAAAATATAAATAATTTTTACTTATGTTATAAATATGGATTGTGTTATTTCCCAATTAATATTTGCATTTTTATTATTTCTCATTTTTTTGACTTTCTGTAGATAGTCCCTTCATCTGTCATCATGGATCCATATTGACTGACACAGATAATTCTTGAACTCCATAATTTATGTTTTTATTTATTTATTATTTATTTAATATTTATAATTATATGCGAGTCTTAGCTTTTCATAGACAATCATTAGATCTGCCGTCGTGGATCTATTGACTAGCACAGAGAATCATTAAACACCATAATTTATGTTTTTATTTATTTATTGTATTTTTATTATTTATTGTTATATGAGTCATGATTTTCTGTAAAACTGTCCATGGATCTGCTGTCGTGGATCTATATTAATTGGCACAAATAATTTATTTTATTCACTGTTTATTTAATATTTACATTTATTATGGTGGAGTCTTGACTCTCTGTAGACAGTTCATGGACCTGCCTTCGTGGATCTATACTGACCGACACATATTTTACTTGAACCTCATAATTTATTTTATTGTCTATTTAATTTATTTATTGTGGGAGTCTTGATTTTCTGTAGACAGTCCATATATCTGTCATCGTGGATCCATATTGACTGACACATATTCTACATGATCCTCATAATTTGTGTTGTTTATTTAATTTCTGCACTTAATCATTAAATAAAATAATTGGGAAATAATAACAATTTATGTTTAATAAAAAGTAAAATTATTTTTATATTTGAAATATCAAGAGTATATTCCCTAACCTCAGTATTTTATTTTATTATTACAGTTCAATTTAAGATTGTCCATCACTTCAATCAATTCAGCCCTTTATTTTATTACTCGAATTGTTATTTTATTTTACTAAATCTATTCTCTGTAGATTGACCCCAGACTTATCGAATTATTTTATTACTTTAT
>SKCR01039866.1:0-60659 GCA_019454045.1 Zanthoxylum bungeanum
TGCTTCTGGTTCATTACGCATCGCGACGCGAAAGGTCCGTGCGTCGCGAGCACACGGTAAAAATTTGGGCACGTCTCTGGACGAGTTGCGTCGTGAAGTGCAGTAAAAAAATGGCCCAAATCAGTTTCAAACCATCCCAGTGTCACCCGAACACATTAAGAGGTTACCCTATAAGCCCCGTATAAACTCGTATGCACTTACTACATCACGATGTGTATACGATACCCATAGAGTGATAATTCTTACTCGAATAAGAAAATCTTAGCATAATTCCGAGTGCATTTCTTAGTTCAATTCTAATTTAGTTTATTCAATATAGATCATCGTAGAAACCAAAGTTTTCTCAGCAAACGAGTAATACCAGCCAGATTCCAACCAGTGAGTGGACCTATTTTCTCAGAACTGATTTTATTTAACAGTTTTAATATCAGACTTATTTTTGAGCATATAGGGCGTTAGCCGAAATTTTATTACAGTTATGTTTCAGATAAGGATGATTTAGAAAAGAAATATTTTCCAAAGCATGAGTTTAAGTTTTCGGGGCATGGGGGAAAGACCCACCCCAATATGTAACTTGATACAACTTGGAATTGACGGATAGAGAACATGTGCACATGTAGAGGACTGGGGGGACGGCGATACGTAACGCCCCCAGATCCTAGTTCAGGATTAGGGATGACAGATGCCCCTAGATCCTAGTTTCAGAGCTTGGAGGGTAGCATAGATCCGCACCCACAGTTCTAGTTTTGTGGCTTGGGGACGGCGATACGTAACACCCCAAGACCATCGGTTTCAGGGACAGTAGTGGCATACTTTGGAGGACAGCGATACGTAACGCCCCAAAGTCATAGATTTGCACTGCTGGCTCTAGTTAGGCGTATAGGGGTACAACGATACGTAACGCCCCCATACGTCAAGTTTTTCAGATACAAACCAGTTTTCAGATATCAGGTTTTCAGAAAAGAGTTTCAGATATCATATATTCAGAAACAGTTTACAAAAAACAAATTTCAGAAAGGCAAATTTTATAAAAGAGATTTCAAACAAGGTTTTCAGAAAAGAGTTTTCGTATAAAGTTATTTTTGAATTCTGATTTAGAATCCAAATGTTTCTAAAATTGTATTTCAGCTTTCATCCACTCACTTAGATCGTATATCGGTCTAACCCCCTCTCAGATTCCTTGTTGTGCAGGTATTTTCGGAGGACGAGCTCGGGAGGACGGATACTGATGCAGTCACTGGGGTATGGAGTCCATCAGTCCAAGTCAGAAAAAGTGAGTGTCCAGTCAGAGTCAAGTAAAAGTTATGTAGTAGTCTTGGGTTTTGAGACAGTTATTGTAAAGTGTATTGTTAAGTTTTCAGTTACAGATGTTAAGTTTGTATGTTATGTTTTGCTTGGGCTACAGTCCCATATTTATAAAGAAAATATTATTAGTATATGTTCATGATTAGAATGTCAGAGGCTTATAGGGTTAGTACGGTCTATCCCATGCCGGTAACATCTCCCGAATCGGGGATGTTACACAAATATTGCCTAGAATTATTTTTGGAACTTTATATTGTGGTGATTAATTTTGGTGTAAATTAATTGGATTAATTTTGTGAATAAATTGAATTTTTGCATGAAAAATGGTTAAAAATATTTCTGGAATCAGATCTGATTTGGTCCCTTAAAACAAAATATTTTTCATGGAAAAGTATGTTATTTGGATGTGTATTGGGTGGTGGATTAATTCCAAAAATTATTCCGCGATGAAAACGCGAGAAAATGGCGAAATTCGGATCGAAATGGGCTCACCGCGTCACGGCTGTGAAACCAGTGAACTGGGCACTGTTTGGGCAGTCCAAGGGCTAACCGGTCACTGCCCAAGTGACCGGGTTGGCCCAGATCGGCGTTTGGTCAATCGATTTGACCATTTACCCGTTACACGTAGTATTTGTCGAAAAATATTTTCGTAAAATAATTTATCGTGTAACGAAATATATTATGTTATTAATTGTTAATAAATAATATATTTAAACTACTTTGAGTGAATTAATAATATTTGATATTAATTAATTCGCTCGGAAAAATTTTAAAATATTTAAAACCTTTTTTCGCCCTTCCACCGCGCCTTCCGCTGCGCTTACCCCAACAAAATGGTATCAGAGCGTCTGATCCCACATCTAAAATAATTTTTTATGCTTTAAATATTTGATATTTAATTCAATTTGTTTTACACATACTTGAGAATTAATTGATTTGATCAATTATTTTAATTATTTGACAGTATCTGAAAAATCCATATAATAAGGCTTTATTTTCTTTGAGTGTATTTTACACTAATGGGTCCGTCTCGTCAATACGGATATAAATAGTTTTCCTGATACCGTGGTTGTATCTGCCAAAGCAGTGTGGCTATGGTTAATGGAAATTTGTTTATACCGGTAAAACTTATTTGATAAGAAACGAATTCGAGCGAAAGTGCATACCAATAGATGCCAAAGCAGTGATGTATTGCATAAGTACCTTGGATGTGTTCATTGACGAGTATTGCCTTGAATATGCCTCATCCAATAGATGCCAAAGTAGTGAGGATCGGAAACGGTTCAGGACCTATTTTAAAGAGTCACATTAGATATGATTGATAATTGTTATCTATTTTCAAATATATTTGGGCACAATGTGTTGAGGTTTTGGGCGAAGGGCGCAGCGGAAGGGTGGTTCGGGCGAAATCGTAATTTAAAACTTTTTCAAATTACCGAATAAATTATTCAATATCTAATATGAATAATTTATTCATATTTCACTAAACCTATTTATTCAATATCAAAGTGACATAAATATAAAAGAAACGTCGCGAAACTTTTATGAAAAACGTTTTTCCGTAAAATGACGCAAAACACATTTTGACCAAACCGACCACTCAACACTTATGGGGACTGTCCAGGTCAGACCCAATAGTGTTAGGACAGTTCATGGGCTGCCCAAACAGTGACGAACTCAGTGTTTGGATAGCAGTCACCCGGTTGGCTCAAAAGTCACCCGGTAACGCCGTTTTTCACTGTTTTCGCTTATTTCAACTCCGAAACACTTTCCGACAATTGTTCCAACTCCCAAAACATTAAAAAAAACACATTTTTCATCAACAAAATAAGAACAATTCCAGATCTGATCCAGAAGCCGAATTTGCCCAATTTCATCCTTTAAATCTAATTTTTTCAAGATTAAATCAATTAATCACAACACCAAATCTAGTCACCACATATGAAACACCCAAGAATAATTCTAGGTGTTACAAGAGTGGTCATAACACTCTATAATAGCAACTCATCATCAAATGATCAATTTGGATAACAATTACAATAATTTCATCCAAAGACACTTCACACATGCATCAATAACTTCCAATTCATCCACCAAAACCAAAAACCCCAATTTTTCACAAACAAATGAACCCTAGAACATTTCTAGTAATTCAAGAAAACAAGAAACAAAATTTCTAAGCTTAGGGATTAAGGATTACCTTTTAATCTCTTGAATTTGCTAAGCTTTTCTTGAATTTTCCTTTGTTTTTCTTCATGGTTTCATCAAACCAATTTTAGGGTATTCTTCTCTCAAGGTTTCGGCTGTGGTGATGTTGTAAGGAAGATGATAAAAAAAAATTCAAATAAAAAATTCCTTTTACCAACTTATGGGGTTATTTTGGGGATTTTTAATTTTAATCAAATTAAACTTATATTAAACTTTATATTTACCAATCAATATGGCAAACATAAAGTATAATTAATTCATGCCATGTAAACCAATAATAATTGGACAAATTTCATAATATTTATGAAAAATTTTTATGAATTAATCATTTAATATTTAACAATTAAATATCCAAATAATCAATTAATATAATTATTATTATATATGTATTTTATTTACAATAAATAACAAATACATATATTTATGGCATGTGTCAAAATCTCATTTGACGAATAATTCATGTATATCTAATCGTATTATGTATCGATTATAAATACACAATAATTATTATCAGACAAAATCCCCTAAAGCATGTGTTATCGTTTAACCGATTAAACGATCCGAATTAACTCATTTAATCTGGTGAAGTATTATGAATAATTCGTATTATTCATATCGCGTTGCCCAAGTGCTCAACGAGTACACTTCATATTGTAGGATTTCGTGACGAATAAACCTAAACTTAGAGAGTCCCACAATATGAAGTGTACTCGTTGAGCACTTGGGCAACTCGATATGAATAATACAGATTATTCATAATACTTCACCAGATTAAATGAGTTAATTCGGATCGTTTAATCGGTTAAACGATAACACATGCTTTAGGGGATTTTGTCCGATAATAATTATTGTGTATTTATAATCGATACATAATACGATTAGATATACATTAATTATTCTTCAAATGAGATTTTGACACATGCCATAAATATATGTATTTTTTATTTTTTGTAAATAAAAATACATATATAATAATAATTACATTAATTAATTATTTGGATATTTAATTGTTAAATATTTGAATTATTAATTAATAAAAAAATTTCCATAAATGTTATGGGATTTGTCCAATTATTATTGGTCAACATGGCATGTTTTAATTACACCTTATTTTTCCAAATTTGAATTGTTATTATAAAGTGTAAATGGATTTAATTTGATTAAAATAAAACGGATACAAATGGCCTTATTTATTGCTAAATTCGGTCAACATGTATAAGAAATAGAAAATTGTTTTCTTCATCGTCTTCATCACTTCCTTTGCTAGAACCTCACTAAAAAAATGGGTTTCAAATTTGTTTGATCAATCCATGAAGGTTTGAAGGAAAAATCAAACAAAAAGGCTAAGAATTTGGGGATTTAAGGTAAGTCTTCAAAACCCTAAGCTTAGAAATTTGATTTCTTATTTTTTCATGATTTAGAAATATTCTAGGGTTCCTTCAAATATGAATTGTTGGGGCTTTTGGTTGTGGATGATGGATTGGAAGTTATATTGCATGTGTGAAGTGTAGTTGGATGAAATTATTGTAATTAGCATCCAATTTAATCAATTGTTGATGAGTTGCTATTCTAAAGTGTTATAATCACTCTTATGGCACCTAGAATTATTATTGGGTTGTTCAAATGTGGTGACTTTGGTTGATGTCTTGATTAATTTGATTAATCTTGAAAATTTTGGGAATTAAAGCATGAAATTTGGCAAATTTATTTTCTGGATCAGACCTGGAAGTGTTCTGTTTTTTATGATGAAAATGTTGTCTTATGAATATTTTGGATGTGTTTTGGGAGTTGAAATAATAGCCGGAAATTATTTCGGAGTTGAAATAAGCGAAAATGGCCAAAAACGGCGTTACCAGGTGACTTTTGAGCCTACCGATTGATGGCTGTCCAAACAGTGAATTCGTCACTGTTCGGGAATCCCATGAACTATCCTGACACTATTGGGGCTGACCTGGGTAGTCCCGATAAGTGTCGGATTATCGGTTCGATCAAAAACGCATTTTGCGGAAAAATGGTTTTCGTAAAAGTTTCGCGAAGTTTCAACTTTATTTATGTTGATATTTGATATTGAATAAATAGGTTTAGGTGAAATGTGAATAAATTATTCATATTAGATATTGAATCATTTATTCAGTAATTTGAAAATTTTTTGAAATACGATTTCGCCCGAACCGCGCTTCAGTTGCGCCTATCGCCCTAAACCCCAACAAAAATGGTATCAGAGCAGGTCCGATGCTTCATCCATTACATTATTCATGCTTGATATTTGATATTTAATCCAATTTTAATATTCGCACATGCTTGGAATCTATATATGTTTTTTTACTTTTCGGTTCTACACTAACGGAAATGTAACTGAAATTTAATAGTTAAATTGTGTTATGTTTTCTAAGGTAAAATTGAAATGTTTAGAAAATGATTTAGATTAAAATTCTGCATTAGATGTAGAGTATAGCTTCCATAGGAAAACCCCCACTTAGAAATATGGGTGTAAAAGTAACGTGTATTAGATACATATTTCTTGGTCCGTCTTGTCAGTACGGTTTATGCGTATTTTTCAATAACTGTATTTGAGATCGTGCCAAAGCTGTGAGGATGTAGGTTATAGAATTATAATCCATACCGGTTGTATATTGATACTGGACAAATTCAAGTGAAAGTGAAAATCTTGAACGTGTCAAAGCTGTCAGGACTACACTGGTAGCTTGAGTTTGTGATTGACAAGTGTAGCCTTGATACGCCTCCTTGTGAACGTGCCAAAGCTGTCATAATGAGAAACGGTCAGGACCAAAATCGGGAGTCACTGGTGAGTGATTGACAATGGGTTGTCTACCTAATGAATATACGTAGGCGAGATCGTGCCAAAGCTGTGAGTCAAAATATATTCATGGGATCCTACTATCACTATGGAATTCGATTTAATTATTGAATTCTCGTTGTCCGTTGGGGATTACGATATTACGTAAAGTAGTAGGAGACACTGCTGGGTTAAAAATCCATAACTTAAGCAGTGTGTAATTTTAGGGAAAATACTGCTTTCGTTTTCCTTTTATTCTATATTGTTTATAGATTTATACTTCTAATCCACTGCATGTCATATTACTTGAATAAATTTTCTGACTTTACTTATGATTGTGTAGTTCTAGAATAGGTTCTAGGAAGACAGTAGACTTAGATATTGTTAGATTAGTTTAAACCATCGGGAACTGTTGTTCCGATTTTCTTGAAAATCAATATTGTTTGTGACTTAGTTTCTAAGTCACGATTAGGTAATCTAAATAGATATCTGTTTAGGATATAACTATCTAGAGAGAATAGTTTCTTGTGCAATAAGAATTGACACGAACTAGTTCTTGTCTCGAGATTCTTACATGACATTAAGAAAACCTCATTAGTATTTATTTGTCTTAAAATGACGTTTCTTGGCTTTTAGTGACTTTCAGAAGTTATGTGTGAGACACAGTTTGCTAATCAATCATTTGTAATTGTTGCGAATAATTGAACGCAAATTATAAAGCTCAAGAAATGAGATATGTATAGTTGTGTATAGAGAATATTGATTCTCACAATACAACAACTATATGTATTGGATACCAGATCTCCCGTCTAGTTATTTAAAATAATGTTTAATAACTGTTTTGATATTTGATATCAGAACTTGTAACTATTGGATAGTTACTTATTCTTTATAAACAATTGTTACATATTTTAATATGACTAGTAGTGTCATTATTGAAGAGATAAATATTAAGAAAAATATTCGGTAAAATAAATAACTTAGAATCGTGTTTTATGAGATTTTATCACATAAGCATTAGATGCTTGTTCCTTATGGTAAAGGATGGTCTGATATGAGATCACACCACATATCCTTATTGATGAGCGGAAAATATATCAATATTTACCGCCCCTTTTACTTAATATTTTGTTTAGTTTCTCGGGTTTGATGAACGTTTTGATATGTTTTAGTTTATTTTACAGATAAAATAATATTGGGACTCAATGAAATCATTTAGGACGAAATGTGGGTCAAATAAGGTAAATATTGGACTCGACATATTAATTTTGGAGATTGGAAACTTGAAAGGGCGTTTTAACGAAATACAGTTTTGGAAATTCCAATTTTGCGCATCTGTCGTGATTTGGGCATAACTTTTCAGTAATGAGGAGGTAACTCCCATTTGCTGTGGTAAAAGGTAAAACTTTTATTAATATTTAGATTATATCCCTTAATTATAATATATAAACTAGTTAAAACCTGACTTAACGAGGATATTGCCATATTGGTCGGTTGGTAATTATTTAAATTGGTTTTAACCTGACTAAACTAGATACCGCCTGATTGGTTGGTTGGTAATTAATTATTAATTTGACTTAATCTGGATACCGCCTATATGGCTGGTTTGTAATTATCATGCAAAGTTAATATATTATATTAAGGGAGATATCTAAAATAGAATTAATAAAAATGGATCTTTTTACCTCAGCATTTTCTTTTATTGTACTTTTACTTTATTTACTTTTCAGCAATTTACTTTTCAGCATTTTACTTTTCAGTAATTTACTTTTAGCATTTAATTTTCAGCATTAATTTTCAGTATTTAATTTCAACATTTACTTTTCGTCATTTACTTTTCAGCATTTTACTTTATGTCTTTTATTTTATTTAAGTTTTTACTACCCGTAAATATGTGTCGTAACTAAGCCAATTATCTGGGGTTGTGATGAAATCCAATATCACCAGTTTATAAGGGGTTAAATTACAGTTTGGGTAATATAAAGGTTTATTTATTGAGTCTTAATCCTAATGCTTTTTATTAACTCGCCATTAATAAAATTGAACTGGTAAACTTAAAATGAACTTGGAAAATGAATTTTAAGTTTAAGACCTTAGACTTAATAGTCCACGATCTTCCTTGAGGATAGATAACCCTTTGATAGATTTCCTTACAGGCGGGGGTAGCCATAATTGGAACTTGGTTAACATAGGAATATGATTAATTGGGTTATACTGGGTATTTGTATTTGACCATTGGAAGAGACTTTTACATAATTTCGTGTTCCAGGTTAATAAACCAATATATTACACAAATGTAAAATAACCACTTCATCTTTTAAAAATATATTGGAAGGATTCACAACCCTGGATAGTTTTATAAATTTGAATTTTCTTCAATCTACTTTCAAGCAATTTTATTTACTTGTTTTAATTTTAAGTCACCACCCAATCAAACAATCAATCCATTAGATATTTGTAAACATTAACTTCATAAATTGATAACAAAAGTTTTTAAGTCCTCGTGGGATCGATACTTTTTATACTACTTGAACGATACGTGCGCTTGCATTATACGCGTGTGATTATGCACCGGTCAAATTTTTGGCGCCGTTGCCGGGGACTTATTTATCTTTCACTATTAATTTTGAGGTTAGATACATTTACTTGTATCTAATTTCTTTTTACTTATTGTTGTTGTTTTCTTGTGTTTCAGGTTCTCAGAAACTACATGAGACGAACCAGAAGCTTTGAACTCCGACCGCTTGACTCAGAAATTGAAAGAACTATCAGACAGTTGAGAATGGAAAGATGAGAAGTCCAAGAAGCTTTAGTCAACATGGAACATGAACCGTTGGAAGGTGCACCACCAATTCCCATTCGAGACGGAACCATTCCGGTGGTGGACGACTTCATTTCCTGTATTGTACTTCCTCCATTTCCAGCAAATGCGTGTGACATCAAAACATGCATTCAGATGATTCAGCAATCAGTGCAATTTGGGGGGAATGTAACTGAAGATCATAATGCCCACATCAGCAACTTCCTGGAAGTTTATGGCACTTTCACTTACAACTGAGCTGCTGAAGAAGCAATGAGACTGTGAGTTTTTCAATATTCCTTGAAAGACAGAGTCAAAGCTTGGCTACATTCTCTACCAACAGGTTATATCACAACTTGGAACACTCTAGCCACCAAATTCCTTGCAAAGTACTTTCCACCAGCTAGAACTGCGAAGTTGATGAATGAAATTACATCCTTTATGCAACAAGATTCAGAATCCCTCTGCGAAGCTTGGGAAAGATTCAAGGATTTACTTCGGAAATGTCCTCATCATGAAATTGCAAAGTGGCTACAAGTCCAAACCTTCTACAATGGAATTTCTGGAATAATAAGAACCACAATTGATGCTGCTGCTAGAGGTGCTTTAATGGCAAAATGAGAAGATCAAGTCTGGGACCTAATTGAAGAAATGGCTAACAATAATTCATTGTGGCCAACAGAAAGGAGCCTGATCCAACGAATTGCTGGAATTTATGAAGTTGGAGCCAACATAACAGTGAATGCCAAACTGGATCAGATATGCAAATTCATGGAAACTCTATGCATGCAAGGTAATGCTGGATTCACAAGTTCACCATATGGAGGAGCACCAGAGCCAAACCAACATAAAGAAACAGTGAATTATGTAAATAATTTCAACAGACAGGGGAACAATCCATATTCCAACACCTACAACCCAGGGTGGAGGAATCATCCCAATTTCGCATGGAGCAACAATTCAGGGCAAATGAACAATCCACCTCCAGGATTCCAACAGAAAAGCCAGAAGCATGAAAAAGAACCAGGAATAGCGGAAGTGTTGGCCCAGTTAAAAAAATACGATGCCATGTTTCAAAATCAGGCAACATTAATTCAAAATCAAACAGCATCAAATAAAGCTATGTTTCAAGCCCAATCAGCATTGAATCAAAGCTTAACTGCTTCTATAAAAGCAATGGAGAATCAAATTGGACAATTGGCCAATGCTCAGAGTTACAGACCGTCAGGTAACCTTCCTAGCAACACTGAACCAAATCCAAGAAACATGAGGAATGAGCAATGTCATGCCATCATTTTAAAAAGCGGTACTGAAATCAACAAAGATGTTGGAATCATGGCACTCATTGAAGAAGTTCCAAAAGAAAGCAGTGAAGCAGTTCCACAGATGGAGGAAAAGAAGCAAAGGAAAAAGAGCAAGAAAGAATCACTCTACCTCTACCTTTTCCACAGCGTCTCCAGAAAAATAAATTGGACAAGCAGTTTGCTCGATTCCTGAAGATCTTTAAAAAGCTACATATCAATATTCCATTTGCAGAAGCGTTGGAACAAATGCCTATCTATGTCAAATTCATGAAAGACATTCTTTCATGAAAGTGAAGATTGGGAGATTACGAGACAGTAGCATTGACAGAAGAGTGCAGCGCCATCATTCAGAGGAAAGATCCTGGCAGTTTCACCATTCCTTGAGTCATAGGAGAGCATAACTTTGGTAGGGCTTTATGTGATCTAGGTGCAAGTGTTAACTTGATGCCTTTTCTATTTCAGGAAATTACAGATTGGAGAAACAATGTCCACATCAGTCTCTTTGCAACTTGCTGATAGAACGCTCGTATTTCCGAGAGGTGTAGTTGAGGATGTGCTGGTCAAGGTTGACAAATTTATTTTCCCAGCAGATTTTATTGTCCTTGATATGAAGGAAGATGAAGACGTGCCCATCATCCTCGGGAGACCATTCTTGGCTACCGGGCGAACCATTATTGATGTACAAAAAAGAGAACTACCATGAGGGTACAAGACCAATAAGTAACATTTAATATTTTCAAAGCCATGAATTTCCCGGATGACGAAAAGAATGAGGAATGTTTCAGACTTGATGTGATACATAGTACCATCCAGAACTCCAATGCAATGCAAAGTTCTACTGACAAACTATCTGTGAAGCCTGAAGATAAAGCGTACTGCGTACTGAAGAAGCCTATTCTTGCACTACAAGCAACAAAAGAGAAACAGTTCCACCAGCTCAAAGAATTGGAGGAATTTCACATACAGCCTTTTGAGAATGCCAAACTGTACAAAGAAAATGCCAAAAAGAGACATGATGAGAAGTTAGTGCGCATACAACTAGAACCAGGGCAGAGGGTACTGTTAAAGAAATCAAGGATGAAACTCTTTCTATGGAAGCCAAAATCATGGTGGTCTGGTCCATTCTTAATCACCAAAGTTTTACCAGATAAAGTCGTTGAGATACATGATCACGACTCTAACAAAACATTCAAGGTTAAAAACAAGCGTGTCAAGCACTACTGGGGAGAATCATTTGAGCGACAAAAAGAAAGTGTCACACTTTCAAATCCAGCCTAACGTTCAAGCAATCATGTCTAGCTAACGACATTAAACTTAGCTCTAGTTGGGAGGCAACCCAAGCAATTTGTGTATATATTGTGATGTGGTGTGTTTTAATTTTTGTGTGTTTAGTTTTTACAGGTTAAGACGCATTTTAGGATGGAAGAAGCTCTCGCAAATCTTCACAAGTAATTTCCTTCTCTCCCTCAAACTCTCTGATGGAAGTGTACAAAGCTCGCTTAGAACGGATGAGACTACTGATGATCCATGATATTCCTAATGACATTCATTGGGTAATCAAAGCACGGGTCCGATTAGCAGGTGAGTATTCAGATTCCTATAATTCTTATTTGCCCGGATTTGGAAGAAGCACCTATGCAAAGAAACGTAGAGCTAAACAAATGGGTGTTTGTTACAGATGTGCACGCTGGAATTGCAATACTCTTAGGAATGGTGTCTGATAATCGCGAAGACAAAATTAAATTCATTAGGGATGGCTTGAGTAAGGAGTCTGTAGATAATATATCTTCGACTCTTGAGACGCATCCCAGTGGATATATTTATATAGCCATTCGTAAATTACATACACAATTTCAAAAAAAAAGACAACAGTTAAGTCTTGGGAATCTGACTCAAAAAGACCTTATTTGCCAATTTATAAGAAAATTGGATGGGAAGCTTGTCCCTGACGCATAGACGTCAATCAAGCCGCTACTTTTCTTGTACATATTATATCTCTTTGTCTTTTCCTAATAATTATAATTTGTTTTGTTGTTTTCTTTTATTTTCTCCGACAGGATCCAGACCTTTTTGACTATCATGATTTATTTTACTGTTTAACTAATAATTGTCATTTGGCAGGTACTAGTGCTATTATTTTACTCACCCTTTTCAGGTGTTATAAATTCAACTCATCATTGCACTTTTGAAGACATCCAGAGTAAAACATGGAAGCCACTTCAAGAAGACGAGTTGAAAACATCTGTGTGTTTTGCGGTACTAGTGTTGGTGTTAAACCAGAATACGTAACAGCGGCACAAGAATTGGGTCGAGTCATTGCTGCAAGGAATATGCACTTAGTATATGGCGGTGGCAATCTTGGACTAATGGGGATTTTTTCAAAAGCGATACAGGATGGAGGCAGTCAAATCTTGGGAATCATCCCAAAACCCTTGGCGGAGGCGAATCTTATTGGATCATCAAACAGCGAGGAACTAATCGTGCTAGGTATGTCTGAACGACTGGTAGAGATGATTAATTGTGCTGATGCTTTTATTGCTTTGCCAATAGGCTTGGGCACGATGAAGGAAATTTTTACAGTACTCTCTTGGGCAAACTTGAACATACACCAGAAACCGCTTGGACTGTACAATATTGATGTATTTTATGATTTTCTTTGTGTGTTTCTTGATGATGCCCGGAGAAATGGGTTCATGTCAAAGCCTGTAAAAGAACTCCTCTTTACTACCAGAACTGTCCTGGATTTAATTGATCAAATCTTAGCCTTTGAACCTCAAATTGACCTCATTCTTTCCAAGATAAACTGGTCCGATAATGATCGTGGTAAGAGGCGTCGAATAAATCTGGATCTTAACCTGTAATTTTTCACTTAGATGTAGAATTTCAGCTAACCAGGTACGGTTTTCTAAACTCTTCTTCTATTGTTTAAGACATTGGGGAAAATGTCTCATTTAGGTTTGGGGGAAGGGAATAGTTAATTTGTATCTTGTTTTTATTTTTAGTCTAAAATTTTTCGAAAAATACAAAAATTTGAAAAATTTTCAAAAATCATAAAAATATTTTATGTTTTTATGTTTTTAATTTGATTAATCGGGTGAAATTGGTGTAAGAAATAGATGTGTAAGGAAATTCCACTCTTGAGACGTATCTCAACCTATTTCGGAACAAGTTAATTTTTGTTTATTTCCTTTTGAATAATTTAATTGGTGAATTCTCTATAATATTGACTAAAATGAATCTTCATATGTTCAGTTGACATGTATTATCAACATACATAGTAACATACATATATGAGCTATAATTGAAAAGTTTGTAATATTCAGTGCTCTAGTTTAATTGGAGGAAGCATCTAAAAAAATGATGGGATAAAAAAAAGAAAAAAATGTATAAAAAAATTAAAAAAACGTCTGATATCCGAGTTATTAAGTCTGTAAGGGTGTCTTAACACCTAGTGCCCTAAAGGCAACTGGTTTGGGAGTCACTGGCCCAAAGCTCGCTACATGGATCAAAGATGCTGCAAAAATATATATATCTAAAGTCTGAGTAATTAAGTTCGTAGGGGTGTCTTAACACCTGGTGCCCTAAAGCCAACTGGTTTGGGAGTCACTGACCCAAAACTCGCTACATAGATGGATGATATTGTATATAAATAAAAAAAAATCAAAAAGCAAAGAAAAATAAGAAAAGTCAGAAAAAATTATTCAATTGCTTAAAAAAGGTGTGAATTCTAATAAAAATTTAGGACAAAAATATTACTTTGACTTTAAAAAGAAACAAAACAACTATTGACTTGGATAAGAAGTTTCACATGTTTAGTCACTAACTTCTTTATTCTCTTTTCTCTTGTTTTTTTTTTACTTTTGTGTGCATTAGTTTTACTATCTTTTTACTTTTGTAAAACGTTTGTGGGTATCGTTGCTGTAAGCCCTCACGAGACTATAACTCGTCCACTAGGGACACCTAGGGGTTTAAAGGCTTGTTGCATATGCTAAATGCAACTGTGATCCCTTTGTAATTCCATTTTGATGAAATTGGTCAGTGGGAGTTATCGAATCTTATATGATTTGATTCGTTTGATATTGAGTGTTACCGAAATAGTTTTCAATACTCTTAGGGTTATGCTCCAATAACACTAATTCATCTCAGTAATTAAGGTTTCATTTATTTCTACAATTACATATATGATATGTATAGGTAGAAAATTCGAATCTTGAAAAGTTTGAGATTTGAAACTTTCTTTTGTATAATGATTATATAATTGAAAGTATTTGTGCCTCTGAGGTACGAGTGAATAGTTTATCATTTGTTCTATTTAATAGAATATTGTATTCTATTTGATAGAATATCTTTTCTACGATTCCGAGTAATAAAATTATTTTGTTACTTGGTTGTTAACATTTGATGTTGACGATTGTAGAAAAGTCTTGACTTATTGAAGTCAAGTGTGAGAATGATAAACAATAAATGGAACTACATAATTAATAAGATGAAATGACCCTTAGTCAACTCCGTATAAGTCCAATAGGATGTCAGAATCATTTACAAAGTATTTGATACTTAATGATTCTGTTGTTTTCTTATAGAATAAAATTATCCTATAACTTATAGTGGGAGCGATATTTGATATCGATTATGGAACATAGCATTGAACCATAGATTTAAGATTGTTCATAGCTTACTACGATCAAGTTTAGAACTTGATTGGGCTTTCGTTATGAATAGTTCATAAAATGTGCAAATTATTTGCGCAGCAAAAGCAAAGTGAGCTTGATAAAGGTTTGACCTTTATAGTATGACAGTGAGAAAGGTTATGCTCAGTAGTATATTGTAGATTCTGAGAAAAATTGTCTCTAGTCGTACTAACTGAACAATTAAGAATCTATTGGTTAATGTTGATAGTAAACCGTGTGTTTTGGCTAAAGAATGCAAAGTGGCGTTCTTGGGTGATTTCTTCGAATAAGAGATCCGTCGTGATTTCTTTATTTGAAGAGTTCATTCTAGAATGGCCATAGAGTTTGTATTCTGCTGAGATCACAGTTTGATATACTGGCTTATGGAGCCTATTACAGACTCATATAAGCTTTCCGGAAAGTCGTGCTCTTTGATTTTGATATTAGTCAGATTGTCTGGTTTTATCGAAGTATAGAGAATACATATTTTTCAGTAGGGTCAGTGGGAGCGTACAAATTTCTTTCTAGTATTATTTATCCTAAGTCTTCTTTTCTCCGTGAAAGCAGTGAGAGTAGTCTCTGTTATATTTGATATAAAGTTTCATATATGATATAAAACTGAAAGACTCATGAAAAACTCACATTAGTCGCGTATTAGATATGATATAATAAAAGACACAGTAAGACTATCTGTATGACAGTTAGTATAATTGTTTGACAGATAACGTGTTTTTTGTGTATATAGTATTCATCTTTTGTAAAGAATGATTCATTTGTCGAAAGATAGATTGATTGAAATGTCTAGTCAATCTTATGCATCATAGGATCATGGCGTAATGAATATTATATTATGTACGATTAACGATATCAATTTAATCATAATTATTACGAGTTATTTTGATATGATGCAGACCATACGATGAATCTTGAAACATGATCTTTGTGATCTTTAAGATATTAAAAACAAGTTTCTTATTCATGGAGAATTTAGTCTGCAACCATAAGGCCAGATTAGGTTTTTTATTCTAATTATGACATTAGATGGTCTATGTCACATAAATTCAAAAAAGATGCAGTGGGAGTGTCACCGTTGATTCTACTGAATTAGTGGAATTAGTTGCAACTTATGAAGTATTGACTTATGAAGTTGCATATTGACCCTATAGATTAGAAGTTTTCATATTATTATAGTGCTTGCAGTTGTCTCAGTATTTGGATTTGATCTCTAAATACATAGACAACTCAGTAGCTACAACACAATACTGATATAGCGTCTGAGTCATATTGATGTGGAATTTGGATTCTACAAAATATGAATGATGCTGGTTAAGGGAAACGGTTGGGTTTGTTGGACAGACTCGATTTGTAAAGCGGGCTTACTTGTTGTTGCCTACCTCTTGAGTGTTAGGTGAGCTATTGAGGGCCATGAGTATATGATACACATTAAGATGTGTATAGGATTCCATGGTTTAGCTGTTGGGGTAAAATCAGGGAGGCGCAGCGGAAGAAGCACTATTCGGGCGAAATCGTAGTTTAAAATTTTTTAACTTACTAATAAATTATTTAATATCCAATATTAATAATTTATTCATATTTCACCTAAACATATTCATTCGATATCATATAACGACATAAATAATATAGAAATATCGCGAAACTTTTGCGAAAATGTTTTTCCGCAAAATAACATAAAACGCGTTTCCGGCCAAACCGACCGACCAATGCTCATCGGGACTGCCCAGGTCAGCGCCAAAAATATTTGGACAGTTCGTGCGCTGTCCGAATAGTACCCAGTTCACTGTTTGGGCAGTCGTTACCCGATAACGTCATTTTTCACCGTTTTCGCTTATTTTCACTCCGAAATAATTTCCGATAAATATTTTTCTTAGGCAATTAAAATAAACTAATTTATTCTAATTACTCAATAAATAAAAATTAAATTTTTATCTGAAAAATCAGATTTATCATTAATTACAATAAGACCCCAAAGTTTTGCAATTTAATCATTTTTAGTTTTTAAATATGTCAATTACATATTTAATTGATTCCAAATCAATCCCAAAATAATTTTTACAATTTTCAACTCAAATCCAGAAACTTTCCAGAATTTCCGAAAATGCCCAGAATTTTCAGAATTTACGAAAACAGCCCATAATTTTTATTAATTGTAATTTGGCCCAATTTGTTCAAAACACATCAAGATCAAATCCAATCAACATCAAATTTGACATACATCAAATATACATCAAATTATAACATATATATGAAAAGCTCCAAAATTTGAGTGGGTTAAGAACCCTAATTTCACAAATTACTCAAATTGGGCAATTTACATTAAATTGATAAAATTCAATACTTTAATCTTCAAATTACCACACCAATTAAATCTCACCATCATGAAATTAATCAAGAACAATTCTAGGCTAATTATGAATGGCTAATTAACTCTAGAATGACAACTTTAATTTTCTAATTAATTTATTAAGCTTAATTACAATAATAAGCAAATAAATTAATTATACATGCATGAACACATCCAACAAGCTTCCAACAAATTTAATTACAAACTTAAAGAGTAGAGAAATAAACTTAACAACACAATTTGAAGTTAAGAATTATAGAAACATTTTCTATGTAAAAGAAAGTGTAAGAAACTTACAAAAAATTCCAAATTTTTGGATTTGTTCTTTCTTTCTTTCTTCAATTTTCTCTCAACTCTCTTTGTAAAATTTGTTAAACTTGTATAAGTGTTGTTGTTGAAAATAAAACAATCTTTGTTTACCAAAAACTCAATGGCCGAAAATCCATCCAAAAGTAAATAACAATTTATTTAATTTTGTTACATTTTGATTAGTCCACCATTCGGAAAAATTAAAGTTATCACTTTAATTTTAATAAAGCAAATCAATCTTTGTTCCAATGGAAACTTGCCATAATAAAGCATAAATCATTATTAAGATATTTATTATTTTAATTAATTTAATTATTTAACAATTAAACAATTAAATAATTAAATACAAATATCTTAAATATATGTATTATATTTACATTAAATATCTCAAATACATATATTAATGATATATGTCAAATATCACAATTTGATATTTTTATTAATGTATATTTAATAAAATCAAGTATTAAATACAAATACACATTAATTCGGAAATAATCATTAAGTCCCGATTGTATGTATTTTTCGTTTAACCATTAAATGAGTTATAAATAATCAGTATTATTCATAACAGTTGTCCTAGTGCTCTACGAGTTTATTTCATTAGTGAGACTCTCTAAATTCAGGCATATCCGTCACGAAATCCAATTTCGTGTCTATAATTCACCCACCCGTAAATTATGATGACTACGGATAAACTCGTTGAATCATACAGGCCGAGGTCACTGCATATGTATAATCCCTCTGTCACAGGTATCCGAATTATCCCAGAGATACAGATATAAACGTCAAATCTCTTTAGGAATAATCCCGTCGACGTATCTATTAGGAATCTCTAAATAACATTCGGAACTCACTTCCGAAGTATACTATGGCCATAGATTTAACAGATTGCTAATCAATTGATGGACTACATATGCTCTGTACACATAACTGAGGGATCATTTCTTGATACACACAGGATATCATGAGCATGAGTCCACACCCAATGAATAGGCGGAGGTCTGATCTAAATAGATCGGTGACGTGACTGCCATTAAGTGTGGAGGATAACTCATATATCCACAATGGTATCTCAAGTCAAAGAATCATTATGCTACTCAGCCCGAGAAGATTCTTATTGACGTTGGTGTACCATCTATTAGGAAATCCTTGGTGATTCGTTCAGTCAATGTTTATCAAATAAACACCCACACATCTATACGAGCCTCACAAGACTCATGGTTCATTGGGATAAACCATCGGACCAAGTCTGATATACGATATGTACTGGTCTCAGCGGATTTTACTAACCGACCCGTGTCAGTAAATCTTGACGAGGAACTTAATTTAAGGATATACAACTTATAATGACACTTCCCAATGTTAATTACAAACTATGTTGCAACTGTGCACTACGTTGTAAATCATGAGGTCTTTGTCTAATATATATACATATCACTAAATCGGATTTAGTTTCAATCTAATCGGATTTAGTTTCAATCTAATCGAAATTAGATCGAATGCGTATATAAAAGACAATAGGTGCTACCATTTAATTAGTAATATTATGGAAAAATATTTTGCTCGTATTCATGAATCGGACATATCCGGATTGGCGCTCTGAGCACCAACCCTAACATTGGCACTAGAGCAAGTGGGAGAAATTGTTTGGGTTGGTGCTCAGAGTGTCAATCCGGATCGTATTTATGTCTGATTCATAAATACGAGCAATTCTATTTTCCATAATATTACTAATTTAATAATAGCACCCTTTTCTTTTATACACTTATTCGATCTAATTACGATTAGATATATGATTACGATTAGATCGAAACTGAATCTGGTTCAGTGATACATATATATTAGACAAAGACCCTAGGATTTACAATATAGTGCGCAGTTACAACGTAGTTTGTAATTGACATTGGGAAGCACACTATAAGATGTATATCCTTAAATAAAGTTCCTGGTCAAGATTTACTAACACGGGTCGGTTAGTAAAATCCGATGAGACTGGTACATATCGTATATCGTGACTTGGTCCGATAGTTTATCCCAGTGAACCATGAGTCTCGGGAGACTCGTATAGACATGTATGTGTTTATTTGATAAGACACTGAACGACTCATGGAAAAATTCCTAACATATGGTACACCAACGTCAATATGAATCTTCACGAGTTGAGCGAGCATAGTGGTCCTCCGACCTAAGATACCACAATGGGATATATGAGTTATCCTTCATACTTTGATGGCAGTCACGTCAACGATCTATTCATGATCAGACTTCCGCCTGTTCGTTGGGTGTGGACTGATGCTCATGATATCCAGTGCATATCAAGACATGATCTGTCAGTCTTGTGTACATGACATATGCATCCTCACGTGTTTACGATCTACTAAATCCATGGTTGTGGTATAACTTCGGAAATTAGTTCCGAGTGTTATTTAGAGATCGTAAATTGAAAGTCGATTATATTATACCGAACGGATTTCACGTTCTCATTTATATCCCAGGTATAATATGGATAACATGTGACGGAGGGATTATATGTATGTAATGACCTCGGCTTGCATAGTTTAGTAAGATTATCTGTGGTCATCATAATCCATGAGTGGGTGGATTATGGACATGAAATTAGATTTCGTGACGGATAAACCTAAACTTAGAGAGTCCCACAATATGAAGTGTACTCGTTGAGCACTTGGGAAACTCGATATGAATAATATGAATTATTCAAAATACTTCACCGGATTAAATGGGTTAATTCAGATCGTTTAATCGGTTAAACGATAACACATGCTTTAGGGAATTTTGTCCGGTAATAATTATTGTTTATTTGCATTCGATACATAATACGATTGGATACACATTAATTATTCGTCAAATGAGATTTTGACACATACCATAAATATATGTATTTGTTATTTTTTGTAAATAAAAATACATATATAATAATAATTACATTAATTAATTATTTGGATATTTAATTAATAAATATTTGAATTATTAATTAATAAACTTTTTCCATAAATATTATGGAATTTGTCCAATTATTATTGGTCAACATGACATGTTTTAATTACACCTTATTTGTCCAAAGTTGATTTGTTATTATAAAATGTAAATGGATTTAATTTGATTAAAATAAAAAAGGACAAAAATGCCCTTATTTATTGCTAAATTCGGTCAACATGTATAAGAAAGAGAAAATTGTTTTCTCCATCATCTTCATCACTTCCTTTGCCGAGAGCCTCACTAAAAAATGGGTTTCAAATTTGTTTGATCAATCCATGAAGGTTTGAAGGAAAAATCAAACAAAAGGCTAAGAATTTGGGGATTTAAGGTAAGTCTTCAAATCCCTAAGCTTAGAAATTTGATTTCTTGTTTCTTCATGATTTATAAATGTTCTAGGGTTCCTTCAAATCTAAATTTTTGGGGCTTTTGGTTGTGGATAATGGATTGGAAGTTATATTGCATGTGTGAAGTGTAGTTGGATGGAATTGTTGTAATTAGCATCCAATTTAATCAATTGTTGATGAGTTGCTATTCTAGAGTGTTATGACCACTCTTATGGCACATAGAATTATTCTTGGGTTGTTCATATATGGTGAATTTGGTTGGTGTCTTGATTAATTTGATTAATCTTGAAAATTTTGGGAATTAAAGCATGAAATTTTGCAAATTTATTTTCTAGATCAGACCTGGAAGTGTTCTATTTTTTATGATAAAAATGTTGTCTTGTGAATGTTTTCTATGTGTTTTGGGAGTTGGAATAATTTCTGAAAAAGTGTTTCGGAGTTGAAATAAATGAAAACGGTAAAAAAATGGCGTTACCAAGTGACTTTTGAGCCAACCGGGTGATGGCTGTCCAAACAGTGAATTCTTCACTGTTCAGGCAGCCCATGAAATGCCCTGACACTATTAGGACTGACCTGGACAGTCCTCATAAGTGTCGGGTGGTCGGTTAGATCAGCGAATTTAGCACCTTACTTGGTAACTCATGACCGCAATCTTTTTACTCGTCTCTAAAGGACCTAATTCGGTCAGCCGCTGCTCATCTTCTTCAAGGAGTAGCCATTTTATGAATTTTGAAAGGCTAGAAGGATCCGAGATCGCAGTCATCCCATGAGGAATTCTCACTATAACATTTTCTAGGTCCCCCTCCACTTCAACCATAGCTTTCTTCTTTTTGGAAGCCGAAGCCTTCCCAGTCCCATGTTTCGTTACGGCCTGAACATCAGTAGAAGCGACCTCCATTGGCCTTGGAACTTCGACCTCTATTGCCTCAGGTTCCTTCCCTTTGGCTTTCTTAGTCCTTCTTCTGCTTCTCATTTCGTCGAGTGAAGGCACCTTGAAGGTACCTGACATAATTTCTTCCACGCACAAAAAATCCTCAAGAGTTAGAGGTTTTAGTAACAGCAGCCTCCCAAATGTTACTTGGATCGCCCAAGTGCACAATATCACGGCCAAAATATTTTACATAAAGCTAAAAGGGTACCTTCAGGTTCAAGAACTTCCTTCCATAGCGGGGTCATTCTCAATCTTCTTTTTTCCAAAACAAATCTCCAATTTCTTTCGGGGGCTGACAAACTGAAAATGTACTTCGTATTTGATACGACTCTACTGGTAGTATCGAAACTCATGTTCCGTTGAAGACCTGAAATAGGGAAAGGAAGAATCTCAGCTATACTAGTAAAAAGTGTAAATAAGTAAAGGTAGAGTTTAACACTCACTCGACGAATTCCAATATTCTGGAATGCTACCAGCCCTAATCGACCAAAAAACTTTCTCGCCTCTAACAAAGAAATAACATTTTTTCCAGTCCCCCCTATCATTTGTTGTAAGCCCCAACACCAAATGCTTCTTTTTCTGGCGAAGATACAAATGATATCTCTCATTTTCTCTCAAATTCTCCTTCATGTAATATGTATACATTAGGTACTTCACCCCAAACTCAATCCCCAACCCATAAGATATACACTTAAGCGACAGTAACATCCTTCATGTGTTTGGCATCAGTTGGGAGGGAGCCAACCGGTAATGGTTCAATACTTTCCATGCTAACTTGGGAATTGGGAATCTAAATCCATCAATGAATGGGCACTCATAAAATCCAACCCACCCAGGAATTTTGTAATCTATCCTTTCAGTCGACGTGGCTAGCCTAACTTCTATTGACGAAGGAAACATGTACTTCAACTTCATTTCTCTCATTGATTTTTCGATCACTCGACTAGCAGGGTTCCGGGTTAAAATGTTCGTCGGTTCACTTGTACTTGGAATCCCACTCGACTCTCCAATGGCAGATAGTGACCTCAATAGTATCGCATCGGTGGGTATTTCTGATGGGGGTTCAGCTATTATTACAAGTCCAACCTCAATAAGATCTTCATTCGACCAATCCTTATAAATTCCGGAACCACCCGACTCACTCGAAGATGGTTCAATATACCTTTCAATTTGTGCACCTAAGCTACCCAAAGATTCTTCACTCGACATTCTCCCAAACAACAAAAATACAAACACCAAAATCCTAATTTTATACTGTATAAAAGATCAAAACCACCTAAATCTTCAAACAAAATCGCGATAGTTTCAATATAAATTTCAAGATCAAACAGCCTATTTTATCTAAGAACATCTTGACTCTACGCTATGAACAATTAAAAATAATGAATAACACGAGAAAAGTTTGAAGAGTACCTTAGAGGTTTGAGACTTCTCCGAATTTGTTGAACGAATGAAGTTTTGGAGGATGAAATAAAAGAGCAATCGGAACTCTCTTATACCATCCATTTTGGCACCTCGAATTCCCGCCTAAAACACCTCGTAATTCTCGCTAGGGTTGCACTGTTATTTGGTGACGTACCTAGAAACCTTCGAAGACCCATTGAACGTCCGATCGTATAAGAGGTATATACAATATTATCGACTGAATGAAATCATGATTGGTTATCATTCCACGATCGACAAAGGCCGAGTCGTGACGGGCTCAGGGACGTTATTCGACACGACATCATATGAAAACTTGACACACAAAGCAATTCCATTCGACACGATGTCATAGGGTGACATGGTCTGGACGCCCTAATCGACACAATTTTTATCGAGGTATGGCGTGAGAAGGCTGTCCCAGACGACAATACACAAATGATTTTTTGGTAAAACTGTCCCGAACGACAAAAATGAATTTTAGAAAGGCTGTCCTAGACGACAACACACAAATGAATTTTTGGCAGGGAGGTCCTAACCAACAATACATTTATAGAGACTTCATATGCGGTGGATACCCCAATCAACACTTCATGAGAACTCTGCATGGAGACTTTGTGGGAAGATGTTCCACTTGACATTCTATGGAAACTTAGTGCGAAGACTTTCCAATCGACATTCTATATGGAGACTTGATGTTAGGACAACCCAGTTGACATACATTAGTGAGGACTTAGAATGATGTCAATGCCCCTGTTGACATCTCCGCGTGGGTGACTAGGGCTTGATGTGGATGCCATTCGACACCGCCCGTATGTAGCTAGGAACTTGAAGAAGGTCCCAGACCTTGACTTGGGACTAATTAAGTATGACCCGATTAATACCTCAGTGCGCATCTTGGGACTTTCTGTGGATCCCAATCTATACAACACATCAAAATAAGACCTGACCTTCCGTTGATCCAGACGACATTGAAGACTCCCCTAGTTCTTTGACCCGTAGTATGGGGATTATCCTGACCTTCATCTAGTTCAGTCGACTAAGAACATCCCACATGGCTCATGAAGAGTCAAGTTGAAGACTTGGCCTTCATCTGGTCCAGACGACATTGAAGACTCTCATGGTCATTTGACCCATAGTATAGGGATTATCCTGACCTACATCTAGTTCAATCGACTGGGAACATCCCCCATGGCTCATATAGAGTCAAGTTGAAGACCTGGCCTTCCATTGATCCAGACGACATTGAAGACTCCACTAGTCCTTTGTGTTAGTGTCCTAGACATGCCACGGGATCTCTAAGCGTGATTCGTGTGTGAAAAATAATCAAAAATAAGTTATGGAGGACTTACATTGATCGGTTGAGTTCAAAACTTTTCATGGATGATGAAGGTCCCAAGCTCTTGGGTGAGTATCCATATCACCTTCATTTGACTCCCTTATGTGCTAGCGAGAACAAATGGAACAAATTTTATCTCCCAATAAGAAACAAATTTGCCCGAAAGAGAGAGGGGTAACAATCGGCCATGTGCCTTTGGCCCTTTGTTTCCAAAACAAAGGCTAATTGCCTCTCGGCCAAGTCTTCAAAAGACTGAGACACTTGCTTTTATTTCTTTCGGCCAAGCTGAAAGAGAAGACGGTGGCCATTTCGGCCTTAAAAGGAAATCAGATAGCATCTATTGATTTTGTTCTTTTCGGCCTTAATAAAAAAAATGAGCAAACAAGTTACCATTTCTTTCTAATTAAGCCTATTTAAAACAAAAGTCAAAGGCTGTTCCTTATTGCCACTCTTTTCAAAAGGAGAAAACGGAGAGAGAGCAGCTTTATGATTTTGTTCGGCCAGCAACATTAATGCCCATATCTCTCTTTATGGCCAATTCGGTCTAAAGACATAATAAAGCCATTCGGCCAAATCCATGTAGGGCCATTCGGCCAACGCCCAAGGAAAGAGAGATATCAATTTCCAAAATTAAATATTTATTGAGTGTTTCACAAGATTCCATCAAAACCCATCACTCATATCTATCACCAAAATGACTAATGATGTAAGTGAAGTAGGCCCCACTTTAAATTCAAAATTCAAGTGGGCTTGCTCAACACACTTCGGGCTCGGATTCGTTTAATCCGATCAAACGAATTTTCCGTCGCGATATAATTAAATCCAATTTAATTAAATAATAATACCCATTAAAATTATTACGAAAATCGCTCGCTAATTAATTCCAAATTAATTCGTTCGCTAAAATTAAAATCCAATTTAATTTCCCAAAGAAATCCAATTTCAATTAATATATCGAATATAATATTTAGCCCAATTAAATAAATTAAATAGTAAAATCTAATTTAACTATTAAATTTATTTTATCTATTAATTCCAAATTAATCATGTTCTCTCCTCTCGACGAATTTAATCCCAGATAAATTCTCGACGCAATTAATCCCAGATTAATTCTTTCTCTGATAATTAATCACAGATTAATTCTTGCCGTAATTAATCCCATATTAATTTTCTCTCTTAATTAATCTCAGATTAATATTGTTCGAGTCAAACATCATCGGTGAATATTTGGGATGCAACCTAATAGATCCATGTATATGTTGGCAGTAAATACGGTCATCGGACTATCCGAACACGTGCGTACCCGGTACCACGTACTTACCGATTTACAAGACATGGTTGGCTTCTAGCAAAGCACCGTGCCTACCCAATTCTCCAGAAATATTCTACTACAGAATATATGATCTTTATCAGGCATAGTAAACGTAGTATTGCGTATTACGATCCAGTATCGGATGTCACATGTTAGACCTGGGGCTGCAGTTGTGTCTGCCCCGTACGAAGCATATATCAGATCACTAGCAACTAGTCTCTTTATGATCGGAAAGTCATGACCTAGTCATACTTCCCCGATGGCTATAGCACTTAGAGTACCAGTTCCGTATCCTGCGTGATCATCATCTCCATATGACTTAAGTGATACTTCCGTCTTGACATCACACCCAATACACTACGATTCTCAATATACCCAGAAGATGCGTACACAGAACCTGTTAAAGCCCGGACGACCAAAACCAAAGTATATTGATTGTCGCAAGTATTAGCGATTCAAGTCTCAGGTTAAGACCAAATACACTACCTTGATTCGGATTCCCATAGACACATAGTCATACTACCAATTGGATTCCGATGGGTCTATCCAGAGTGAAGCTGTTTTCATACCATCAGTAAACAGAACCTCATATTACACTTGCATGAGTATCCAATACCCAAATATATGAGAACTATGTCGTTACGCTTCCATAACACGCACAAGTGTAATACTAGCCTATTCCGCATTATCGATGTCTAATCTCGATAATACTACGACTAGAGATATTTAATGATTAAACCTTTGTGGATTAATACTGTCTCATATCTTATTAATCTGGAACTAATCATAAGGACTGTTATCATTTATATATCCAGGTAATCCAATTACAAATGATAAAAGAGCAATTTCCTTTGTCACATAGTTAATTTGTACAACAACACCATGTTTTGTACAAATAGTGATGTTATGGGTCATAATTATCCAACAATCTCCCACTTGGCCTATAGCCAATCACTCAAGTGTCTAACACTTGAACTATGTACGGGTCGCTCAACTTCTACTGAGAAACATCTTTCCTCAGCGGATTTACAAGGTTATCATCTGATGCGATTTATTCGATCATCACATCGCCACGATGTATGATCAAACGAATCAGATGAATTAGTTTAAGTATATACTTGGATCATTGATGAGACCGTGGTTCTTTATCCTGTGTTGTAACCTAGCTCAGCTGCTAACAGAACTACTCATAATCCGATTAGGATTATTTAGATCCAAAATGCTTCTATTGCTGCCTCAGCTGCAGCAATATTCCACTCTTGTTGTTTATTCGACAACAGTATCTTGCTTGGAAGATTCCCAGCTCACTGTTCCATTATTCAAACTATATATGTACCCATATTACGACTTACAGTCATTTTTATCGGTTTGGAAACTTGCAGCGGTGAACCCAGTCACCTCAAGTTCTTCATCTCCATGACTTAAGAAAGCATCTTTGGTTCATCCAAGATACTCAATGATGTTCTTAACATCAATCCAGTGACCATCACCTGGATTGACCTGATTGTGTCTACATATGCTCAAAGCATATGAGACATAAGGTCACATACATTTCAAAACGTACGAACTCTGGGAGGGTTGTCAGCAGCTTTCTAGATTTATCTCAGTAGATCTTTATTCCTAGAATAAAGCCTGCTTCTCCCAGGTATTCCATGGAGAATTTTTCATGAAGGCCAAGCTTTCACCGATTTTAGTATGGGAATGTTATTACTGAGAAACAATACATCATCAACTTATAGGACATTGATTATCAGTGCGCTCCCACTAACCTTCTTATATAAATAAGAATTATTTTTGTTTTGAATTAAATCATATACCATTATGATTACATCAAAATGCTGGTTTCAAGAACGCAATGTTTGATTCAATCCATAAATGGATTGATTTAACTTGAAAACCTTGTTTGCATGTTTTGGCACGACAAAATCGTCAGGATGTTTATAAACATCCTCCAAAAGGTTTCCGTTAAGGAAAGCGATTTTGGCGTCCAACTGTCATATTTCCTAAATGAAATATACAGTTATATGAAGCATTATTCGAATGGATTTAATCATGGCAACATGTGAAAAAGTTTCGTCGTAGTCGACATTATGTCTTTGACGATACCATTTTCTGTACAAGCCTAGCTATGTACATTTGTATGTTGTCATACATGTATGTCTTCCTTGAAGACTCATATAGTACCAATAGGCACAATGCCTTCCGGTACATCAACCAGTGTCCAAACTTAGTTGGTATACATGGAATCCATTTCGGACTTAATGGCACTTTTCCATAAAATGAGTCGATATCTTGTATCACTTCCTCATACGTAGCCAGTTAGTCTTCCTCAATAAGATTGACATCTAAATGAGGCAAGATCAGAAACTCATACCTCCCAGGTTATTTTCTGACTCTCTCCGACCTACGCGGTTCTTGTGTATTCGAAGATTATTGATACAGTTTCATCCTTGATGAACTGTTGGTGTTCCGTGAAGACTCGGTGCCTGGAACAGTATTACTCTGATTTTCATCGAATTTTACTTTTCTCCCACTTACCACTGCATATAGGAATTCCTCTTAGGAAAAATGCATGGAGAGCAACAATTACATTATTCTCTTGTGAGTTGTATAAGTACTATATTTTGGTTTCCCTATGACAACCTATAAATAGGCACTTATCCGATTTGGGTTCTAGTTTGGTATCATCCAAACGTATGCCCAGCATTCCTAAATCATAAGGAATGAGAAACCTGATTTCTTTCCTGTTCATATCTAATATGAAGTCTGTCTAACAGATTTTCATGGAACCTTATTCAAAATAAGTATTGCACTGTTTAATGTGTATCCTCAGAAGGAAATTGGTAGCTCAGAGCGACTCATCTGTTTAAGTATTGTCCATCATCATGGTCTGACAACAATGTTCTAATACTTTTACCGGTCTGTTTTCTTACTTCGTGTCGAAACTCTTTGAATTACTCAAAAGTTTCTGACTTGTATTTTATAAAATACACATAACCATAACGCGATGCCACATCCGTAAAGGTTACGAAATATTCATATCCACCTCTAGCCTAGCTAGATATGGACCCACTTACGTCACTATGAACGAGGGCTAACAGATCGGTGGCACTTGCACTTTTACCAAGTAAAAGGTGTTTTAGGCACTTTGCATAATTAAACTAGATTCGTAAACATCATTTGAATTAGAATCAAATTCGTCCTAGTATCTACTCTTCGAAAGTGTAGATATATGAGTCTTGTTAATGCATCCCAGATGACAATGCCACAAATAAGTCTCATTTGATTTACTCAATTTGAGCTATTTATTTGTCATGTTATATGTTTGAGATTCATTTATATTCCAAATATAAATACAGTTATTCACATCTAATGTGTATATCTCAATATCATCTTTATAAACAAAACACCTCGTGTTCTGGAATACAAATGTATACCCGCAACGGATTAAACTAGATACAGAGATAATGTTCCTAGTCAAACTAGATACATTATAATAGTCTCCTAGTTTAAGTATGATGAGTGGTATTTATACCACTATTTCCCACTCATTTGACCTAATGTTTTGTATTGTTTCTCGAGAATTATGAACGTTTTGATGTGTTTTGTTGTTATTTTGCAGATAAATAAAGTTTGGACAGCACTGGAGGCAATTTGGGACAAAATTGGACAAAAATGCGTCAACAGGAATATTTCAGTCTTCAGCGCGTCGCGTCGCGCATAGCTTTGGCGTCGCGACGCCTAACATGAACCGGATCTGCTAAAATGCGCCGTGGTCAACGGGTCAACAATTTGAAAAGTTTGACTTTGCTAACGTGCGCCGTGACACGTGTCACCATCACAACGGACTTGCTAACGTGCGCCGGATGCCACGTGTCACCCATCCAACGGTGCCGACAGTTGCCGACAGTGACGTCAGCGTGACGTCATCAATGACGTCATGAACAGTGCCACATCATCAGTATGACGTAAGCAATGGCGTCATGAACAGTGCCACGTCATCGGATAAGAATCTGAGCCGTCGAATCACGCGATGACACATGTCCACTGTAGCTGGGGTCGCGACGCGGAACCCCTTAGCGCCGCGACGCCCAGACCCCATCGACGCCTATAAATTGAGCTCGAGATTTCAGAAATTTGTGTACCAACCTCTCTCTTCAATTCCTTCTAAAGAGAGAGTTTCTCTCTCTAAACTCTTTAAGTTTTTATTTTTTTTTAGTTTTGTAAATAATTTTTAATTACTTTTTGTAATAATAGTAATTTAATTTTTACTTTTTACTTTCTTTACAGTTTTTACTATTTACTATTTACTTTTTACAGTTTTTACTATTTACCGTGATGAGGTAATTTCCTTATGTTCGGGTAAAAGGTAATTTCTTTTACTATTACTATTTAGATTAATCTCCCTTAAAAATAATATATTTACTATTTAAATTGGACTTAATCAGGATACCGCCAGATTGGTCGGTTGGTAATAAAACATATGGTTCCGCCTTTATGGCTGGTTATTTTGGTTCCGCCTTTATGGCTGGTTATTTTGGTTCCGCCTTTATGGCTGGTTATTTTGGTTCCGCCTTTATGGCTGGTTATTTTGGTTCCGCCTATATGGCTGGTAATAATCACAAGTTTATATATTATTTTAATGGGAGATATCTAAATAAGTAGTAGTAGTAGTAGTAGTAGAAATAATTCATTTTACCTTAACATTTTATTTTATTTTACTTTTCAGTATTTTTATTTTATGTCTTTTATTTTTATGTTTTTATTAGTCCTAGTTATGTGTTAGTTAACTAGGGGTTGTGATGACTTTTAATATCACTAGTTTATAAGGGATTATTTTATAATTTGGGTAATTTATAGGTTTACTTATTAAGTCTTAAGCTTAATGATTCTTATTGTCTGATCACCAATAAGATTGAAATGGTAAATCTAAAATGAACTAGACATATGGATTTTGGGTTTCAGCCTTAGACTTAATAGCCCACGATCTTCCTTGAGGATAGATAACCCTTTAATAGATTTCCTTACAGGATAGGAATATACCTGTTGGGCGGGGGTAGCCATAATTGGAACTTAGACTTAATGAATCCAGGTAATGTGGTTGACATAGGAATATGGTTCAATTGGGTTATACTGGGTATTTGTAGTTGACCATCGGAAGAGGCTTTTACATAATTTAGTGTTCCAGGTTAGTAAACTAATTTATTGCACAAACATAAAATAATCACTTCATCTTTTAAATGATATTAAAAGAAATCACAACCTTAAAAACTTTGTGTCTTTTATTTTCCTTAGTATTTTCTTTTATCTTTTTATTTATTTATTTAGCAAATCTACAATCAACCAAATCAATCAAGCAATCAATTCCATTCTCTCTTTTAATTAGATATTTGTAATTAAATAGATTCAATAATTAATAACAACAGTAGGAATTAAGTCCTCGTGGGATCGATATTTTTATACTACTTGAACGATACGTGCGCTTGCGTTATACGTGTGTGTTTACGCCGGTCAAAGTACATGCCCAAAAGGCATTTCCAAAACTTAGGTTCCTACGGCCAAAACAGTGACTCTAGTCCTGTTTCCGACTTGTAGGTCGATCTCATCTGAAGCCAGTTTCCTGCTTATCAGCAGATCCTGCACATCAGTACATATATTCATGTACCACATCTAGTATCAAAAATCCAATTTTAAATCAGTAATGAACATGTTTATAAAAAATATTCTTGAAGCCGGAACCTTGTCCCGCCTTCACTTCCTTCATGTCTGCCTTGTCCATACGGCAGTCACACTTCTAGTGACCTCGTTTGCCACAATTTAGGTAGTAAACTTGTGATATGTCCTTTTAACAAGCTCTAGCTATGCATAACGAATTGAGCACTGAAGTTATCATCACAATTAGTCTTCCTAAGCTCATGCTCTATTATTCGCTCAACTCCGGGCTCACGCTCAAGAGGTTCTACTCCCAATCTGAAAATTAAAGCCGTTAAAGACATTTTCACCCAGGATTATGTTTTAAACGCTAATCTTTCAGTCATCTTGATTGCTATAGTCCAACTATCCAATCAACGATTTCAGGTATAATTAAATGCAATAATTACTATAGTCTAACTATATAATCAACTACAATTGTTTGGTTACATTCATATATATATTGATTACTATAATCCATTTATATAACCAACTACAAATGAAGTAGTTTGAATACAGTCCAACTGTTAAATTAAAACAACAATTGAATATTAGTCCAACTAATATATTAATAATAAATGACGAAAAATGAAATGAGCGCGTATTGGCAAGTATCTAAACGAAATTGCAAATTTTAATATTTGTCTCCCACTATTTTTCGGCGAGCCTCTAACCTTATGTGGAGTACTCGGGAAACCTAGTTTCCTAGTAGGCTAGGATCCCGTTAAATAACACACAACCTTGACTTTGGCCAACAAGTTGTATGAAACTTAACTAGGTAGATCTCTAAGATCAATTGGATCCCATCCAATTCATAGATCCAGTAGGTGGACCTCCAAGTCCGAAACATATATCTTATATATGCCAATATATCCAATATATTCCCTAAATTTTTCCTCTGAATCAACTAAGCCTTGGCTTTGGCACAACAAGCTTAATGATTCCATTTAAGCGGGACCCATTGACTTTGGAAAGCTTCGTAATCGATGTCGATGGACAAGAAGTGATCTTGACTTTGGCCAAAAAAATCACAACTTGGACAAGACATGCGATATGGAACAAAACTTTCATGATTCAAACACATCCGCGATGGACAAAGGTCTTGAATTTGGCCAACAAACCAGTGCCAATCTTGGATCTTGAGAATGAATCACTCAATGGAAGGAAAATGCTTAATATTTGTTGAGGGTTTTTCGCGTAAATTGGCAACCAATTTATTATTTTTAATTAGGTCTCATCATACACCCTTAAGCTTTCATTCTAAAAGCATAATAAGGCGCGAAATAAATTAATAATGATATGCGGATGAATATTTAATACAATTTGTTCCTAGAACAAATCTCTCTCTTTCCTCTCTCCCGCTAGCATTATTCTTACATCTACGCAATTACATAATAGTTCTAAAGAAATCTCATTTACATTGAGGGGAATTGGTGAGAAGAGAAATACAATGAGAAAAGAGGTAATAGGCTGGACACGCATGTCCAATTAATAAATTCTAAATTTATTACAATAATTTCCAAAATTTCCCTCACCCATCTAATATCCATCTGATATATATTATTCATACATACATCCAAGTATTCACACAAAGCATATTATTCAATCAATCTAATCCAATTAATTAATCTTTGATTAATGACCATCCAATGTTCATACAACGATTTGATTTGCTCGAGTCAAACTCGTTTAAGAATAAATACTCAAAGTAAGTATTCTTAAATTATATCGAACTACTATTTTAAATCCAATTTAAATTGTATTCAATACTAATTCATATTTTATTTCAAATTAAATAATTACATTTATTTATGTGCCTTAAAGACGTGGATTCCAAATCCAATCTTAATGGGTCTCAAAGGCCGAATTAGTATCCAATACTATTTAATTAAAGTCCAATAAACTTTTAATTAATTCTTTAGGCTTGGGATTTCGGCCAAAATGGATCTAACCCATAATTTCTAGGCCCATTAGGAATCATCATATGTCATAAAATCAATTTTGGCCCATTAGGCCCAATTAAATTATTAAAGGCCCAATAGTTATATTTTGGACTTTATGGAAATGATTTAGGCTTAAATATAATCCAAGACAAAAATTTGGCCCAACCAAACCCAATAGCCTAAATACAACAAATTAAATTAATACAACATTCCAAATTATATATTAATTCAATTAAAGTGCAATTAACACAATTAATTAATCTAGTATTTCCAAAACACTAATTAATCTAATTAATCATGCTTAACATTTTAATTTATATCCAACACAAATTAAAGCATAATCAATCCATTCCAACATGCTTCACACTCACGGCAATACATGAAATTAACATCCAATTTTGATTTCAATCTAATTAAATTAACAATTAATATTCAATTTCATGTGAATCAACATATCATCGTTTAATTCAAAAAATTATCATGAGCAATTCCTAGGGTATTCGGCCAAGGTATAGATTTTAGGGAAAAATAATCTAATCCATTTTTCACAAAATCAATCATACATAACTCCAAGTCATCATCATCCAACCATGTCCAAACAACCAATTTAGGCATTTACAAGCTCCAAGCAAAAATCCCTAAATAAAGTCTACAAACCCTAGAAATTAAATCATGCTTAGATCTCGCTCTGTACCATTGTTAGTGTCCTAGACATGCCACGGGATCTCTAAGCGTGATTCGTGTATGAATAATAATAAAAAATAAGTTGCGGAGGACTTATATTGATCGGTTGAGTTCAAAACTTTTCATGGATGTTGAAGCTCCCAAGCTCTTTGGTGAGTATCTCTATTACCTTCATTTGACTCCCTTATGTGCTAGCAAGAACAAATGGAACAAATTTTATCTCCCAAAGAAAAAAAAATTTCCCAAGAGAGAGAGGGGTAGCAATCGGCCATGTGCCTTTGGCCCTTTGTTTCCAAAATATAGGCTAATTGCCTCTCGACCAAGTCTTCAAAAGACTGAGATAATTGCTTTTGTTTCTTTCGGCCAAGCTGAAAGAGAAGACAGTGGCCATTTCGGCCTTAAAAGGAAATCAGAGAGCACCTATTGATTTTGTTCTTTTCGGCCTTAATAAAAAAAAATGAGCAAGCAAGTTACCATTTCTTTCTAATTAAGCTTATTTAAAACAAAAGTCAAAGGTTGTTCCTTATTGCCACTCTTTTCAAAAGGAGAAGTCAGAGAGAGAGCAGTTTTATGATTTTGTTCGGCCAGCAACATTTAATGCCCATATCTCTCTTTATGGCCAATTCGGCTAGAGACATAATAAGGCCAATTCGGCCTAGAGACATAATAAGGCCATTCGGCCAACGCCCAGTGAGAAATTAAATATTTATTGAGTATTTCACAAGATTCCACTAAAACCCATCACTCATATCTATCACCAAAATGATTAATGATGTAAGTGAAGTGGACCCCATTTTAAATTCAAAATTCAAGTGGGCTTGCTCAACACACTTTGGGCTCGGATTCGTTTAATCCGATTAAACGAATTTTCCGTCGCGATATAATTAAATCCAATTTAATTAAATAATAATACCCAGTAAAATTATTACGAAAATCGCTCGCGAATTAATTCCAAATTAATTTGTTCGCTAAAATTAAAATCCAATTTAATTTCCCATAGAAATCCAATTTCAATTAATATATCTAATATATTATTTAGCTCAATTAAATAAATTAAATAGTAAAATCTAATTTAACTATTAAATTTATTTTATCTATTAATTCCAAATTAATCATGTTCTCTCATCTCGATGAATTTAATCCCAGATAAATTCTCGACGCAATTAATCCCAGATTAATTCTTGCAGTAATTAATCCCAGATTAATTTTCTCTCTTAATTAATCTCAGATTAATATTGTTCGAGTCAAACATCATCGATCGGTGAATATTTGGGATGCGACCTAATAGATCCCTGGATATGTTGGCAGTAAATACGGTCATCGGACTATCCGAACACGTGCGTACCCGGTACCACGTACTTACCGATTTACAAGACATGGTTGGCTTCTAGCAAAGCATCGTGCCTACCCAATTCTCCAGAAATATTCTACTACATAATATATGATCTTTATCAGGCATAGTAAACGTAGTATTGCGTATTACGATCGAGTATCAGATGTCACATGTTAGGCCTGGGGCTGCAGGTGTGTCTGCCCCGTACGAAGCATATATCAGATCACTAGCAACTAGTCTCTTTATGATCGGAAAGTCATAACATAGTCATACTTCCCCGATGGCTATAGCACTTAGAGTACCAGTTCCGTATCCCTGCGTGATCATCATCTCCATATGACTGCAGTAATACTTCCGTCTTGACATCACACCCAATAAACTACGATTCTCAATATACCCAGAAGAGGCGTACACAGAACCTGTTAAAGCCCCGGACGACCAAAACCAAAGTATATTGATTCTCGCAAGTATTAGCGATGCAAGTCTCAGGTTAAGACCAAATACACTACCTTGATTCGGATTCCCATAGACACATAGTCATACTACCAATTGGATTCCAAGGGGTCTATCCAGAGCGAAGTTGTTTCCGTACCATCGGTAAAAATAACCTCACAATACACTTGCATGAGTATCCAATACCCAAATATATGATAACTATGCCGTTACGCTTCCATAACATGCACAAGTGTAATACTAGCATATTTCGCATTATCGATGTCAAATCTCGATAATACTATGACTATGGATATTTAATGATTAAACCTTTGTGGATTAATATTGTCTCATATCTTATTAATCCGGAACTAATCATAAGGACTTTTATCATTTATATATCATTTATATATCCAGGTAATCCAATTATAAATGATAAAAGAGCAATTTCCTTTGTCACATAGTTAATTTGTACAACAACACCATGTTATGTATAAATAGTGATGCTATGGGTCATAATTATCCAACACTTTGACCCATAGTATGGGGATTATCCTGACTTTCATCTCGTTCAATCGACTGGGAACATCCCTCATGGCTCATGTAGAGTCAAGTTGAAGACCTGACCTTCATCTAGTCCAAACAACATTGAAGAATCCCCTAGTCCTTTACCCATAGTATGGGGATTTTCTTGATCTTCATCTGGTTCAGTCGACTGGGAACATCCCTTATGGCTCATGTAGAGTCAAGTTGAAGACACGGTCTTCATCTGGTCCAGACGACATTGAAGACTTCCCTGGTCATTTGACCCGTAGTATGAGGATTATCCTGACATTCATCTGGTTCAGTTGACTGGGAACATCCCCATAGCTCATGTAGAGTTGATAAGTGCACGAAAGTGTACTTAGAACACTGATAACTCGGCTTGTTTATCATATATTTAATCTTATTTAGAGTTCATTTTGTGCTTTGTTATTATGAGTAATAGATCAAGAAGAATAGAGCAATTACATGTGTTTCGGAGCCTAACGGACGCATCGCATGCAACAAACGACAAACCACCTACGGCCATCATGAACCATCCAACATCAGCTCCATTAGATAATGACATCAACTTGGACAGTGAAGCTCCTCTAGAAAAACGTGGACTTGTTGACCAAGGAAATTGTGAGTTTCAGCCGAATTACAAGAAGAAAACCAATGACAAGATTCAACCACCAACTTCAGCCATGCAACTTGATCACGTGAGAAGCAACAAATGAGTTGCAATTGTTGACCTTGAATAAGCATGTGGGACCGTGAGAAGCAATTAAACAAGAAACAAATGAAAGAGCAAAAAAAGAATAACGTGACCAGGAGAGAGAGTGAAGTTACACTTTTTGACCAAATTAAGAGAAAGCACACGTGGGCCATAAGTAATTTGATTAGGTTTTAACTTGCTTTGTGTATAAGAATTATGTAAAGAAGAGAATCAGGAGGCTACTACGTGAAAATATTTTAAATTAGAGAAAGAGAGCGCAACCGAGGGACTTCGTTAGAGAGAAGGCAAAACGCAGAGGCAGGTCCCACGAGCAGAAAAAGAATTATATTTGCAGGAGCAGCCGAGAGCCTAACGAAAGCAGAGAATAAGCTAGAAGAAATCAGAGCGCATGAGCCGAGAGTTGGAGCAGTGATAATTCAGAACGATATGTCTCTCCAATCTCAGACTATCTTTCTTTTTTCTATGAGGAACTAATCTCCTAGGTAAAATTAGGGGTGAATTCTTGTATTTAAATTCTTATATTTATGTTTTTGATTTCTTAAGTACCTTTTAACGTTTAATATAATTAATGTTTATTATTCTTTATAATCCTTCGATTTATTAGCCCAGAAATTGTGTTTTTTCAAATCCCATATAGATCCAGTCATGCTTATTCTATGTGTGATTTGCGAACCCAGTTGTGACTGGTAAAGGTTATTTTGCGTGTTGGTCTCTGCTGCAGTATTGCCTGAAGGTATATTATCGACATTAGATAGCTCGTAATGATAACTTTTATGTGTTGTTAACATAGAGAAAATAATCATTAATTACCTTAGAATTTAACATGCGTAGAATTGAATATTTTCCGGTTGTTGGTTTGGGATGTGAAACCCTCAACTGAGTAATAACGGGAATTAATAACTAAATATATGAGTTTGATGCAAGAGAGATTCTCGATGCTTTGCTATTTATCTCTGATGATATCTTTTATTATCTTTTCATTATTTTATTTATCTTTACTTTAATTACCAATTCTATCGTTTTATTTATTTAAGTGACTGTTAATATTTTTGTTTGAGTAAATTAGTTCATGTAACCATCTCTATTAGGAATCGACACCCCAGCTATACTGCGATAACGGCAAGTTATTTTTTGGCATAATCAAGAGTCAAGTTGAAGACCCGGCCTTCATCTGGTCCAGACGACATTGAAGACTCACACGATCCTTTGACTCGTAGTATGGGGATTATCCTGACCTTCATCTGGTTCAGTTAACAGGAAACATCCCTCATGGCTCATGTAGAGTCAAGTTGAAGACCTAGCCTTCAGCTGTTACAGACGACATTGAAGATTCCCATGGTCTTTTGACCCATAGTATGAGAATTATCTTGACCTTCATCTGGTTCAATCGACTGGGAACATCCTCATGGCTCATGTAGAGTCAAGTTGAAGACATGGCCTTCATCTAGTCTAAACGACATTGAAGAAACCGAATCAGATTCCAGACGATGCACTCGACAAAGTACTCTATAAGCCAAAGATTCTTCGACTCATATAGTATGGATCAAACTGTATGGGCCAAATTTGGGCCCAATGGTAAAATCGACATTTCACTTCCGGACCAACCATAAGGCCAGACGCTAATTACTAGAAACCCAAAACCCTCTAAGAAGCCCAACTTGTAAAACTAATATTGGACCAAGAGATTTCACAAGCCCATACCCAATAAAAGACTTGACCGAGATGTCATATAGACTCATCAGTTACCAAACTAGAAAACACCTGAACTCATAACTCCCCCCATTAATTGTTCGTTTTTGGGCGTCCAACGGACAAAAGAATGAATGAGCACACCTCTCAGAGGGCTTATAAAGGAAAAAGTAATCCACAGTGGAGGGACAAGTTTTTCTTCTGTAACTCGAGCATTCTCATTTGAGCTTTCAAAGCATTTCGCCCTCGAAACACCAACTCACCGCCCTCACGGCAATCAAACGGAGATTAAGGTAACATCCGACCTTGCTCTTCCTTATTTTCTGCTCACACTCCTCACTGACTTGAGCGTCGGAGTGCCCACGACACCCACCACACCGGTGGGCAGTAACCTCCTCGCTTATTTTACCTTTGTTTGCAGGATTACTAGTGTCTCATACAATAAATTCTCTATTGTGGAATTCGGACGAAAATCAGCATCCACAATTATTAATATTGTATATTGAATAATTAATTCGTAAGTTTAAAAATTTTAAACTACGATTTCGTCCGAACCGCGCTTCTTCCGCTGCGCTGCCTGAAAACCCCGACAGTTTTAAAGGTTTAAAAATTGGATATTTGGATTTAATATATAATGGGTTTAATAAATACATTATATTTTTCATTGATATATCGGATGAAAATTCCATACGTAAATTTTATAGCCGGTCCCGAATAGATGATAATTGGGACTGAACTCTGGATACAATTACCCATACTTCGGATTTAGTATGTGTTTGCTGGCAACGTGTACACGTGGGCAATTGGTCCTTTTAAGTTAAGGGATTGATTGTGGGCATGTGATGGCATTGAAAACACGTGGGCTGGCTTGATCTTACTTTGGTGTAGACTTGCGTGGGCAAACTCATTGATAACACTTGAGAAACTTGTCTAATCCCTCGTTTTGGTTGCTGTTGATCGAGTTTCAGTTATCGATCGATCGAGACAAAGATGGAGCATCGTCCAGAGGAATCGGTGTTGTTGGATGAGAAGGAGCTGTTGAGATGCTGCGGTAGCACCAAATTTGCGAAAGAGATGGCATCGGCCTCGCCTTTTTCATCCTTTGATCAAGCCGTCTCAGCTGCTCGACAGATCTGGTTCAACTTGGTATGCCATCACACTAATCACTTCCCTCTCTTTACTAATTCTAATTTTAATAACTTAATTAATTACAGGTTGATGTTAACGGCTGGCTTGAAGCATTTTCGGCTCATCCTCAGATCGGCCAATCTCCTTCTTCTCAGTTATATTTTATTTTCCTTTTTCTCTTCTTCGCGATTAATAAAGCTTCTAGCTTTTTATTTTATATTCAAGTGTTTTTTTAATTCTTGGGTAGGTGGAGCAAGGCCGAGCAGTCCACTGCTTTAGCAACTTCCACTGAATCTAGCTTGCAGGTTAGTCAAATTTCAAGTCTTTTTCCCGTTCAACTATCTCTACTTAATGAAGTGCCCTTTTTCCCCTAATTGTTGTAGGAACTATCCGACTGGAATGCTCGATACAGGCTGAAATTTGGAATTGTATTTCTTATATGTGCTTCTGGAAGGACGACTGCTGAAATACTTACTGAATTGAAGGTTAATCTTACTCTTCACTTTCTTCACTGGTGTTGCATTTTCTTTGCAGTCTGATTTAATGTGATAATATTTCTCTCTGATTTAATGTGATAATATTTCTCAACAGAGGACATTCTTTGCCCAATTTCATTTTGAACATCAAGCTTATATTAGATTTATTACATTTGTTAGCTTAGCCTTTTGAAGCTAGCAGAGATATAGTCTTGCTTCCACTAATGAGCAAAATTTACCCTATGTATGAATTATATTCCCTTTCAATTCTGCTGAGTAATTGATATTTGCTAGGCCAGCAGTTCTGTTTTTGTTTTGCTCAAACAAAGTTCATTAAAGAGGTCATTTTAATTTATCGGATCGGATGCTTAATATAAGTCATTTTTATGTCGTTTTTTGCAGAAACGATATTCAAACAGACCCATAATTGAGTTGGAGATTGCTGCTCAGGAGCAAATGAAAATAACGGAATTACGTATGGCAAAGCTCTTCTCACTAAGCAAAAAGCTTCTTCCGCAACTTCCCAGAATTTTGCAGCTGCAAAGAAAGCAGAAGGTACTTTTTACCATCAATTCAGCAGGACATTTTTCTTGTAATTGTTAGGAAACAAGCAACTATTGCTTTGACAGAGGACAATACGGACCCTTTATTCGCCCCTTTTTTCCCCCTCTCAAAATGTATTTTTCTTTTTGTTTGGTTTAATTGTTAGGAAACAAGATTGATGGAGCAAAATATGGACCTTTTATTGTCCCCTTTTTTACCCCTAAAAAAATATAATCTTTGCTTTTCATTTGCTCTATACATGCAATTGCAATTTATTATTTACCAACTGTTCTGGCCCCTTGGATTAAATTTTCCCTAATCATCCCATTGGAATTGGTTTATTTCCTCTCCTTCATGTAATGAGCAAATAAAATTTGTTTGGAACACATTCAATATGTGATCTGTGTATCAACTGTTCTGGCTCTGTAGAAGCAAGCTTGCTGTCCACAGAAGTTAAAAATGGAGATGAAGGGAAAAAGACGAAAATTGATTGTTGAACGGGGAAATTCTGAATTGGATAATTAGTCATTTAGTGTACACTATCACTTTAAAGAAACTGCTTGTTTTAGTTTCAAACGTTTTTCTGAAGTCCTAAAGTGTACTATGAACACCTATTGATTGAACAAATTTAAAAAATCTGTATTTACTCTACACGCCCGCATATATGCCAAAATAGTCCCCAATGGAGCCCTTATCTTGTCCTCTCTTTACACCCATAAACTAATCATTTATATGAAAAACCATAGAATCTTTTTTCCCCTTCAAATAAAGTTTGTTGTCTTTTCTTTTCTAAAACGTGTTGCCTTTTTTTTAAGCTATGGCAATAATGTTTTTCCTTTTTTCCTCTCTAAGCTAATTGATTATCTACAATAAAACCCAGGTTATTTGCAATAACCCATTGAGCTCATAAATGACATATGAGTATTCAAATTTTGGATAACTCCACCTTTTTAATGGACATTGCCATGTTCCTCCCAATCAAATGTTATAATTCTGTAAGGGAACCTCTAGATATGTACATGAAACCTAATGTATATCAAGTGAATAGTTGTAGCAATTATGTATGTTTTTTTTTATTATTGTTAATTCTAGATTTAGATTTGATGTTCTATAGGTGTAAAGAGTAATAATAATTTATTAACTTATGTTAAAGTGTCCTTAATAGTAAATTACTTTAGGGGTATTTTAGTATTATTAAATTTATTAAAATATGGGCATTTGAAGTATATTTTAATGTTCAAATAGCACGACCATTTTTTGAATAGTTACTACTAACTACTAGTGTTGTTAGAGGCAACGTGAGGCGTGCCTCGAGGTGAGAGGCGCATGAGGCATTCGGCCATGCGTCTCAAGATGTCGATGAGGTGAGCTAAGGCGCACGAGGTGAGGCAACCAATTGAAAAATTTGATAATGGATTATATTCTGTTATTCGACAAATAATATCATTAATCATTACTTATAAACAAATATAGGATAAATTTTATTATTTAGTAATATATTTTATAATTTCAATTTCATAATGCATAAATCATAAATATAAATTGTTATTAATAAATATGTGCTTCATGTGCACATCTTGCCTCGCTCCTATGATCGCCTCAGTGCGCTTCTAGCCTTTAACGACACTTCTAAGTACTGTTAGTTGCTATTAATTTCAAAGTTATGAAGTATTCAATTCCTAGGACACTCTTGTCTTCTCTTACTTGTAGTGCTATTGTTTCGATAAATGTTAATGTATTTCTTTGTTCAACTCTAAAAGATCATGTGAGCATCATAGGACACCTATGTGCTGCCTCCGAAACTTCAGCAGGGAAAACATCTCAAATCCTTACAAGAACCCGACCACCCATTACAACCCATGTATTGGATGTTTCTCAGGGGTCTCCGGCTGCAGGTGTTGAGGTACATTTGGAAATGTGGAAAGGCATGCAACTGCGTCCCTTGTTTGGTGAAACGGACGTAAGTGGGTGGGTGTTCCAGGGGTCTTCTGCTACAGGTAAAGATGGGCGATGTGGTCAACTGATGAACATGGTAGAAGATCTGAACCCTGGATTTTATAGAATAACTTTTAACACCGGTAAATACTGTCCAGCAGGGTTCTTTCCCTATGTTACTATCGTGTTTGAGATCAGGGAGTCACAGAAGCAAGAGCATTTTCATGTTCCTCTGCTACTCTCACCATTCTCATTCACTACCTACCGTGGAAGCTAGAAATTTGTTGAGAAATAGAATAACTGTAAGTGCGCTTGTGTTACAAATATTTGACAGTAGTCTTTGCTTTGCTTGGCTGTGGTTATGCAATTTAATTTAGCTGCTGATTGGGTGTAAAATAGTATGTCAGTGAACATCATACTGTCAACAAACAAATGTTAAATGTTTACTTTCTCATTAGAAGTAATAGAAATGATAAAACAATGTTTTCATACATTATCAATATTTCCAATTCCATATAATAAAGGAGACTACAAAATGGAACAAGCATTTGGATTTTCATCGCTAAATAACTGGGGAGCATAAACATAGTGAATAAAATAGGGAGCTTTGCTGCTCTCCTTATATTTAACCTCCTCCCTCCTCTCCTCCTTAAATTCTATAATTTGAGTTGACTTGAGTTCATCTTTTTTCCCTTCCTTTACGATCTCTGCATGTTTGTGCACCTTCTTCCTCAAGTATGATAGGAGATTCTCAGACTCAATACTCCCTTGCACTATTACTGTTTGAGCTTTCTTGTCAGTTTTAACACTGTAAATACCTGCATTTTAATTTGTAATTTAAAATTTATTACTTGCGTTGCTTGCGTTGCCGATCAAATTTGAAAAGAAATTCATTTATTTATTTTCAAATTATATACCCTACCCTACCCTACCTTTGTGCTTCAGTAATTTCTTGCGCAAATCAAGCTCGCATTGCTCGCAGTGGATGTGAACCTTTACTGTCGTTGTGCGTAAAATTAGCTTGATCAAATTGTACAAATTAGTTGATTTATATATATATATATTAAACTTAAAAATTAATTAATGAATCAATTTTGAGAAGATCATATACCAGTCAGTAGCAACGATAACAATGCAATTATATGTATGATCAGTTCATCTATCATGATATCAATAACTTAAATTTTAATATCTAAATTTAAATCAAAAATTTAAGAAGTGAGAGTATCCTCATTTTATGTATGTATGGTTAAAAGATACCATAAAAATAAAAATATCCACTCTAATATTATTAACAAAAATGTATATATCTTTTAAAAAATATCTTCATTTTATAAAATGAGTATATTAGTTGAGGGTATAAGATAGATATATATATATATATATATATATATGATAAAAGATAAAAGCAATCACCTCTTTTTCTTTGGTTTTCTTCTCCGAGGAAGCAGTAGTAGTACTAGTACTAGTAGTGTCTTTGATTTTGAGTAGGTGGTGGTGGGGTGATATCAACTCAACCTTCTTCTTAATGGATTTTTCGATTAACTTATGGATTATAATCACGTCAATCACGCCCTTAACCTTAATTTCAGATTTCTCAAAATCAACATCCACACTGTGAACCCCTGTCGAGCTCGATCACAAAATTAAAATTTATATATCCTATTCCTATTATTAAATTAAAATAGCAATATTGATTGATTTTTTACCTTGGCTTCTTAACAGAGGCTTTTTTATCCTTCGTGCGCATTGCGGGCAATGAAGGTTCACTTTATAAACACCCGTAATCACCCCTTCTTTGTCTTTCCCTGCCATTTTATTTGGCAACCCAACGCACTAATTATACAGATCGATATGACACACTAATTAATATATATATATATATATATATATATAGGAGAAATATATAATTTAATCTAATTAATATGCTCTTGGTTTGGCTATTTCAATATTAAATCTAGCTTATTTGTATGGTTGGAAGTAGTTCGCCAGATATGGATATTGGTGGGATCTTATGATCTCCTAATTTATGGAAGTTGCCCTTCACGAAATCTTAGCTTCTAGACGTTTCACGTTTAGGACTAAATTATTTAGTGTCCCTTTGGTACAAATTGTATTAAGAATATAAATTAATTTATAAGTTGCGGAATAAATGATAGATTATAACCTAATTTATAAACTGTTTAGGTGTTTGGTAAGACACAGAGTATAAGTTATCAAATTACAAATAATGATATATAAATAAATAAATAATTAGTACACTTTACAAATAAGAACACTCACACAATTTTAACAAGTTACTAATATATCATACATAATTTTTTTAAGTTGAAAGTTTATATGATTAACAAAATATTAATCTAATATCGCTTACATACATCATGCAAATTAAAATACTACATGTTCATATAATAAAGTTTTTCGATAATTTTCTCTTGCAACCACAATACAAACTTAGGTTTGAAAGGGATAAAAAGATATAGTGCTTAAGATTTTTCATTTCTTCTTTGCCACTTCAAAAGTCCTCTCAATCATATTCTGAAAAGATAAATACATACGATTAAATTGTTCACGAGATCCTTGGTCAAAATCCAAAAGGAAATCTAATAAATGATATTTCTCACCTCTATAGGGTGCGAGATAATCAATTTTGTTCAGATAACCTGCATCCACCAAATAATATTTTTCTACAATAAATTACGGATAATATTATAATTCTATGTAATATGACATTACTAATTTGATCAATACAACAATTCAACTTTGAGAACGAATACAAACCTTATGGATGTTTTGGAAAATTTAATTGCTAATTGCTCAAGGCACTCTGAAAGACGAGCACATCATATGTAGATCCCTCCTAACCAACAGACAAAAAAATAAACAATATATCAAAATCACAAGCTGCCATCACATTCTATATAGTAATTCATTTTCTCTCAATATAAGATGTTTTCTTCTCTTTATAAATTATAGCACGAATATGGGTTTCATAAATAATACCAATATAATTTTAAATGATTTAAACTGAGGTTTACTTCTAAGTTTGATATGAACTTATTCAAACTGGCCCTCCCTTGGTTTCATAATGTCTATTGCCAAATCATAAACACTACACAGAACGTCTTTAAATATCCTACTAATTATTTCTCTTGAATATTGAAAAACTTCATGTACTACTCTATTGTCAGCACTTTAACCCAAAGTGTAAAGAAACAACTAAGTATCCATGAATTTGGATATTGTAAGAAGCATGCAACATATACTTATCATGGAGATCTTGACATAATTCTTCGAACATTTCTTTCGTCAACCTAAAATTTTCATAACACCATTTTTGTAATATCCCAAATTATTTTTAACATACATTAATTTTCATTATTTTTGTGTTGGAATTTTAGGAGTAATTTGGGAAGTTTGTGCGTTATTTTTTTAGATGGAGTAGAGTTGGTGTTTTGCTTTTGAATATTTAAATGGACTTGTTCCACTTTTTAAAGGAAGAAAATGAGAGAGATAGAGAGAATAAGAACATTTTGACAATGGTATTGGCACCGAAAACATTCGATTTTTTAGTGATTTCACAGTAAGAAATTTTCTTCGATTTTTCTTAATTTCCTGTTGATTCGGAATTGCGATTGACGAACCATCGGTGATATTGGAACCAAGGAAGACAGATGAACACACGGCCATAAAAAAATTTAGATTTTGGGAGGCGCATGCGCGTAAGGACCACACGGGGGCTAAAGTCACGGCGTGTGGGGCCTATGCGTTAGATAAAATTTTGGTCTCCTCTTCACGAGTCTTCCCTTCCTCATAATAACGGACCTTCAAATCTAGATTTTCATGTAATTTATCGTTATATTCGATTTATACATGTTTATTTATGATACTTAGCTGTGATCCATTGCACTAAGAAAATGTATAATGACTCGAGAAGAAAATAAAACCTAAAGCTAGAGAGCACAAGTAAAGATTATGACAATTTTTATTTTTGTTGACTAGATACACAAATATGCTAGGATTGGAAATCTTGTATTTTACATATTCATACGACTGAGTCTTTGGTTTTTCGAAATGGTGTAAAAAGAAGTGCTTCTAATCATTGTTATTTGACCTGGACCTATTCTAAAAAAGTCGAGGCATTTCGAATCATGTTTTCAAAAATTTCATATTTATTGATAGAATTTGCATGTTTAATGTTTAAGTTGAATGTTTAATGGTCAAAATAACATATTTATACTCAAGAGTATTTGATACCCTTAGATACCATAGTGGTGGCCATGATTTTTACATCCCTATATTATATTTGGTTCAACATCGATCACTTCTCTATAATTTATAAAATATTCCAATACATATTAGTTTCTGAATTTTTGCTCAATTTTACCTTTAAATTACATCTCTTTAAATTACATTTCTTTTTTACAAAAAGTCACTGTGAAAAGTTGTTTTCTATTATTATTAAACATTATAATTGTTAATCATGTAAAAGAAACTATTGGATACTAATGAAAAGTAAATTTTTGATTAGGAATATTATTGTTAATTTTTTAATTTTTTTTATTAAATTACATAAATATTTCAATTTTTTTCTTCATTTATTAATATTCAGTATTGTAGACGCTGGTTTTCACCCGAGGTCCACAATCGAGATTTCGTTGAGAGGGGCACTAGCAATCCTGCAAAACAAAGAGGTAGGGTGAGCGGGGAGATTCTACCCACCGGTGTGGTGGATGCCGTAAACACTCTGACGCCCAAGTCAGTAGAGGAAATGAGCTATTAACACCGTAGGATGAGGAACCCGGGTAGATATTACCTTGATCCCCGTGTGATGACGTGAGGGCGGTAGGTTAGTGATTATGAGAATTCTGGAGTGAATGCTGTAGGCTATTAGTAGGAGAGCTTGAATGCCCCTTCCTCGTGGAGCTTCTTCTCTTATGTACACACCCTCGGGAGGCGCGTGTATTTACTGCACTTGATTGCTCGTCTGTTGGGTGTTGGTAACAGCCGATTTTCTTGAGGGGTGATTAATATGTCTGCCCGTTGAAGGCTGGAAACGGCTGGGTTATGAGGAATGTTTTATGAGTCCGAGCGTTTCGTAGGCTGGCGTATGGTGGGCCTTAGTTATGGCTTGGATATGGGGTATTTCACTGGGTATGGGCCTGTATACAATAAACTTGGGGCTTCCTTTAGTGTGTGGGTTTGAAGTAGCAACTTAGGCTTGGACCTTATGTTGGGTACCGTTGGGGGAGTCTGTAGTGTATTTAGTATTGGGCCTGAAGTAAAAAGTTGAAATTGCCCTTGAAATTGCCCTTGGCCCGTACAAGTATTGATTAATATATGATTATAAAAAATAAATTTGAAAATAAATAAAATTTAACGATATAGTTGTCAACATTTTTTATGCCGTGACAAGTTAGATTTAATGATTTTTTTTTTTTGGTTTAAAAATGCTTTTATCATTTATTTGAATTATATAAATTTATTAAAGGTAAAACTGTCAAATAATACAAAAATTTAAGAGAAAATATTTAAAGATATTTTACAAATTATAAAAATATAATGCACTATTAAATAAACAAAACTCTAAATTGATGATGTAATTGCTATATTTGCTAAAAGACTTGTCGAATGCTTCTGTGTCTGCAAAATCCAAATCAATCAAGTAAATATAATTTGTTGTTCACTTGTTCTAGACAATGAAGCTAAGGGCGGGGAATCCTCTTGTATCTGGGGGCAGTTGACCCTCTCAAATTTTTTTTTACAAGGGCCAATTGGCTGGCAACAAATTCAATAATATTATGATAATGGAAATTCAGCATACAGTCACTTGAATCTAATACATGGATGGAGGTAGGCATTTTATTTCTAGCTAACGTACCTTGGGCAAGAGGAAGGTAAAGGTATCAAATAAACTTGAGAGAGGCAAATATTGCAATAAACGAGAAGAGGCCATGCTGGTGGTGGTTCCGTCGACGAACAATGATAGCATTAGCGACCTCATTTCTACAAAGAGGACAAGTGGAGCGTGATTGGAACCATGCATCAATGCACTCAAGATGGAAGCAATGCTTGCATTCAGGCAGCCGCCGATATTTTTGGCCATTCCATATCTCGTCCAGGCATACGGTGCAGTAGTAATTATATGAGCTCCCCTGTTTGTTGGGATTGTGAGTAAACACGGGGAGCCAATTCTTGAACCACAAGCACTTGGCGGCGAAGCCGATGGTGAAGAAGATGATTGTGACGACAATAATCATATATATATATACTTGCTGTCGAAATTGCTAATGACCTGTCCCATCGCTATGCAACATAGCTTTGCTAATGACTTGTCCCATCTCTATGCTCATCTTACCTTATAGCTTATAAGAGACTAGTGTCGGGTTGGGGGCCTTTTTCAAATAATCCCATTAATTAAAGAATTTAACATGCAACTTCCAAGCAAAAAGGTTTCATAATATATGTATATGGAATAAAAATACACAAAATAAACTCAAGATCGAATCGATCAAGTGTATACTACATATATAAAAATAACTGATAAGAGTGCTTGCTTTTTTTTTTTGAAGAAGCAATAGTACCAATTATACTACATATTATATAAACGGAGAGTGGAAACCACGCATGATAAGAGTGCTTGTTTGTTTGTTTGTTTGAAGAAGCAGGTGTACCAACTTCCACTAGATATTTCATTTTGCAGCCACGAGTTCAACAAGCACATGACATGGAGCCCATTAATAACAACTACTATAGAAATTGCGCGCTTCGATGGGATTTCATTGGACTTCCAAGCCTCTTTTTCCTATTAAGTTCGCGTTAGTTACTCAATACCTACCCTATTTCTATTATTAGTTTACCTGAAATCCCTTAATTCAAATTTTTCTAATATCAGGTCTTATTAATTAAGTGAAGATGGCTGACTAAAATGTCAGTGGCCACGGCCCACATCACCAACAAATACCCACTTGAACGTGTGATGCAAATCCTTGGCAAATGCACAACATCTGGTGATTCTTCTGGTCCTTTCAGTGACAGTGCACAATCAATTAAGAATTCAGAACGTGTAATATCACTTGGCCAGCCTAGAAAGAGAATTATATTTGATATAGAGAGAGAGAGCGTGAGAAATTCAAATCAATTATTTGGAATATATTTATATATATCATCAACTTTTTTTTCTTACTCTCAATCTTGCTATTACAGTCTCAATAACAAGAATACATAGGAAAATATATCATGAATAAAAATATAACCTTCTATGGGTCCATCCAACAAGAATGAACATAACGATAGAATTTATCTCATAATAAAGTGCAATATTATGCAGCAACCAGCAATTACACCACCACCTGGAAGAAAAAAGGAGAAGCAGATGATAATCAGAATTACACTAGCAAGAAGGTTGATTATGAAACTTTAGGTAACATCCACAACTTCATAGCCACGTAGTTTAACTGGTTAACAAAACGTATAGCTATCATAACCTGTCTTTAAATGTCCTGGTCAATGTATAGGGAAGCATCTTGGATGCCAATCAGTTAAGGAACTTTTAGAGAATAACATCTCTATTTCCCAAATAGGAATCTACTGGACATTGCAACTATTGCTTCGGACAATTTGAAAAAGGACCTATGGAAAGGTGATTCAGATTTTTTGGCACTAATCTAAGCAGACCTCTAGTTCCTGCAAAATCTAATCAGACCTCTAGTTCCTGCAACCCCCACATATACACTGTCATTCAAGGTGGTGAAAGTACATAACGAATGGATGCACTCAGTTTTTCAAAAAAGTGTAAATTGACAGCATATTGATTTCTGTAGTTTGCAATTACCATGGTACTTTTGTGTCATTATTCCCAAGTACACATGGTTGACAAAAAATGTGAAGTAGCTTCAGCAAACTATTAACTAAAAGATAGCTCAACAGAATCAATGCAAATGTTCTTTTTAACCCACCCACCAACCCCCAATCTTCTCTCTTAAGTGATCGCATGCAAATGATAGATACCCTCTAGCAGATAACTGTAGCTGCACTTGGTACTCAGGAAATGGCTGCTCAGCCAGATTGCAAAACTATATCATTTCCACTACTATATTTACAAAAGCAAACTATACAATGTAATAGTTATTTTCATAAATAATATCATAATTTTATTTCTAGTCCCAAACAAACCACCTATAGAACAGCACAACTATGGCGCTTTACCTTCTCATCTTTTGCGGTAAAAACAGCTTTAACTGCATCAAAAACCTCTGCAACAGGCTTTGCAGCATCAATCTAAAAGTAAAAGCAACAACCTGGTTATTACAAAAGACATGCAACATATTTAAAACCGTATTGCCAAAGTAAAAAATGGGAACCAAAATATTACCTTCCGAACTTTACCCTTAGCTTCGTAGAATTGAACCACAGGGAGACTAGACTCTAAGAAAACCTTAAACCGCTTCCTTATTGTCTCAATGTTATCATCTTCTCTTCCCTTCATCACTCAAGAGAAAATAAAAATTATGACAAAAATAGAAAAAAAGGTATTAAGATACAAATAGAAAAAGATAACCGAGATGAGAGCAAGGCAGCATTTATCTAACCTGATTCCTATTCAAAATGCGCCTCTCCATCTCTTCCTCGGAACAGTCAAAAAACAGGACGAACTCTGGCTCAATTTTGGTCTGCAGGAAACAAAACTTTTCAGCAAACAAGAATGCATGCTAAATTCAATAAATTGTCAATGTTATTTGCATATGTAAGCCAACAAACATAGAAGACTTACGACAGCTTCAAATGCCGCACGATTTTCCTCATTACGAGGAAAACCATCAATGAGAAATTTATCGTTGCCACTTTCGTGCATTGCTTTTTGGAGAAGCTTAATTGTTACCTCTGAAGGAACAATCTTTCCCTCTTTGATCATGTTCTGAATCATGGTTCTGTACAGCACAAGGGAACAAAATGTTCATGCTAAAGTCTTGCAAAAAAGGTCGACAGTTTGGCCAAACAAAAATTCCAAATCTAACACTTGGTACTACAACAGAAAATGCTCTTCAGGCTGAAAAGACCAAGATACAACTCAGAAACATTTAACAGAACAAATTGCATTCTATACACATCCAAGACACTTTTTTGAGAAGTTATAAAGACATAAACTCCACTATATCTCAATTCTAAAGTCGTAGGAGTCAGCAATAACTGAAACATAAATTAAATAAAATCATTATCATGGGATTTAGTCAATAATGTCATTGTTAAAGCTCAATCCAATTAAAAAGATGAACAAGCATGTGAATTCATGACTGAGTCTCATTTCAAACTATAGCTTCTAGAATATTTCACTGGTGAACATCGAAAATCATGGAGCATGATTTTGCAATTGACAGTTTAACCAGAGGGTCTACTTGTCAAATCTGACAACTTAGATAACAGCAACACAGTAATTTCCATACCCATTTTCAGAACCAGATTTGATTTCTGCTCTGAGAAGATCACCAGCACTGAGATGGGTGTACCCAAAGTGTTCAACAATATTTGCACACTGGGTTCCTTTTCCGCTGCCTGGTCCACCTAGACAATTAACAGTATAGATACACCAACTCAGAGAAGTCTCAAAATAATTTAGAGAATATAAAAGAGGAAACCTAAAAATCACAAGCTCGATAAAATTAAATGGAAAGAATTATGCACCACATGAAAAACCACAAAAGTATCACTATTTTCTTCGATTTTTCTTAATTTCCTGTTGATTCAGAACTCCGATTAACGAACCATCGGCGACATTGGAACCAAGGAAGACAGATGAACACACGGCCATCAAAAAATCTAGATTTTGGGAGGCGCATGATGCTCATGCGTGGGCAAAAACCACTACGTGATGACCACACGCGGGCTAAAGTCATGGCGTGTGGGGCCCACGCGTTAGATAAAATCACAGTATCCTCTTCCTGAGTCTTCCTCCATGTCGCCCCAACCCTTCCTCATAATAACAAACCTTCAAATCTCGATTTTCGTATAATTTGTCGTTATATTCGATTTATACATATTTATCCATGACACTAAGCTGTGATCTATTGCACTAAGCAAATGTATAATGACTCGAGAAGCAAATACGATACTCAATCAAGCAAACCTAAAGCTATAGAGCAAAAATAAAGATTATGACAATAGAATTTTTCTGGTATGTAATTTCGGAAGGAATTTTTGTGCGTGAATAAAAATTTCGATTGAATATACTCCACGGGCATCCCTTTTGTAAATTCCAACCAACAAATTCAACCAAAAATTATTGGATTAGCTTAAATCAATATTCTAGATTTTAAAATCTAGATTTAAATCAAAATTTTAAGTTACCCATTTAATATCTAATAAAAGCTGAAGAAATAATGGAAATTTATCACAAATGACCCATTTAATTTTTGTTTAAATTTAAAAAATTAACAAACTTTTAAATTTTTATTTTTGTTGACTAAATACACAATTTTCAGATTTTGTTTTTTTAAAAAAAGAAATGTCTAAGTTTTTTTCCATAAATAATACACCCTCACCCCCCCCCCCCCCCACAAAAAAAAAAAAAAAAAACCCAATTAAATGTATCCCCTAGAACTTGAACCTGCTAGGATTGGAAATCTTGTATTTTACATATCCATACGATGGAGTCTTTGGGTTTTCGAAATAGTGTAAAAAGAAGTGCTTCTAATCATTGTTATTTGACCCGGACCTATTCTAAAAAAGTCGAGGCATTTCGAATCATGTTTTCAAAAATTTCATGTTTATTAGTAGAGTTTGCATGTTTAATGTTTAAGTTGAATGTTCAATGGTCAAAATAACATGTTTGTACTCAAGGGTATTTGATACCCTTGAATACCATAGTAGTGGCCATGATTTTTACATCCCTATATTATATTTGGTTCAACATCAATCACTTCTCTATAATTTATATAATATTCGAATACATATTAGCTTCCGGAATATTTCACTGATGAACATCGAAAATCATGGAGCATGATTTTGCAATTGGCAGTTTTACCAGAGGGTCTACTTGTCAAATCTGACAACTTAGATAACAGCAACACAGTAATTTCCATACCCATTTTCAGAACCAGATTTGATTTCTGCTCTGAGAAGATCACCAGCACTGAGATGGGTATAGTCATTACTCATAAAATTATGATTTTATGTTTCTATTCACACCAACTCAGAGAAGTCTCAAAATAATTTAGAGAATATAAATGAGGAAACCTAAAAATCACAAGCTCGATAAAATTAAATGGAAAAATTATGCACCAGATGAAAAACCACAAAAGTGTCGATATCTTCCACTTTGTATCACTATCATCATTGAAATGCTTAGGAACAGAAATAGTATAAAATTGGATTGGGGCATAGTCTTTGTAGTGAATAGAAACATAAAATCATAATTTCAACAATAATATAGAACTCTAATACCATGGAACAATTTGGAATCATATACATGTAAATAGCAAAAGACATTACCAAACAAAATTACTACAAATAGTCAAATAACACTAGATACAAAATGCTTACCCAAAACAAAAACAACAGTAGGATTCTTCACAGCTACGCTAGCATCTACTTCCTGCACCCAGATGCATTTGTCATGCACCAACATCAAGGAAAGATATATTCCTCAATAACAAAGGACCATGCTCATACAATAAGACATTTTAACCGAGCCATACGTCAACAACCACAAGGGGCTGCAATTAATTGATTTCACTTCAGAAGTAAAAAACATCGATCTTTCTAACACAACACAACTCTCATTTCATAAAAACATGGATCCAAATCAGTACCTTGAAAGGAGATTCAACCACAGATCCCATGAGTGCCAACTACCACTGTATAAATATGATCTGCATAACAATTTATAATGTATCAGCAAATGCTTTTAAGAAACAAATTCATTATCTAAAACGCAACAACCATATCATGAATTCAAAATGCACACGTCATATAAAAGAATATAATGCACATTTAACATTTCGATTCCCAACTAATAATGCATGAATCAACAGCAATTCCGTAAACACTAGCTCAAAAAGTTTAAACTTTATCAGATCCCTAAATCTCTCCAAATATTTTGACGCGATCAAATTGCACAGAAATGAGATCGTGCGAAGAGGGAATTAAGAGATCATTTCTCAACTGTTAGATCCATTCCGGAAAAAAGCGGTCGGATCCGGAGAAATGCGAAAGCTAAAAGCAGGAAGAGATTAGAGAGATCAAATAAAAATAATAATAACAAGACGTTAATATCTGAAATGAAAAGAGATCAGATCCAGAGAGAGGCTTAGGATTAGGCTTAGTCTTAGGCTTACCTTAGCGTTGTGTTTGGAGAAAGAGAATATGGAGGGAAATAGACAGGGATGTCATTGCTGTGGATCTCCTCCCCCTTTATATAATAGACTTCAATTTAAGAATGTTTTTGAACTTTCGCATTTAATGACGAATCAACGCTCGCTCGCTAGTCGCTCCCTGTTATGTAGGGGTATATCGGGGAATTCCATTTCACTTTGAATGGCCTAACCGTACAGGACGCGACGGATCACCACACAGTCACCAAGGATTAAAATATATTTATTTATTTATTTATTTATTTATTTACTTATTTCTGCTGTTTAATGTTTATGTAATAATAATAGAACATTTATATTGGATTTAATTTTGCAAACGTAAGCCATTAGTTCGATTGAGCCACTACCTCATTTCCTCCACTTGAAACCCAGAGGCAGAAACTCATAACTGAAATCCAAATCTGTTTTGCCAATTCTTCACTCTACTTGAGACGTTCTCTTTAATCTCGGAAAACAAAGCCTTGCCTTCTTATTCTAGTTTGGGGTCATATAACGTGGAAGCGCGGTTCGAATGAAATCGTAATTTTAAAACTTTAAACTTACCGAATAAATTATTCGATATCATATATTTATAATTTATTCATATTTCACCTAAACATATTATTCGATATCATATAACGACATAATTAATAATAAAAGCATTAAGAAACTTTTAAGATTGAAGCTGGGTATTAAAGCTCAGATGCAATTCTTCAACAATCTTGTAGAGCTGGTATATGTTTTATCCTTGTTGAATTAATTGTATTAATATATGGTTGTATATGTATTTTTGATGAACATGCATTAGTTTAAATTTAATTATATTAAATTTGTATATATTTTGTAGATATATGTATTTGTATAAATGATGTATGTGAAAAATTATTATTGCGGAAATTATTTGACATATAATAGAGTGCATGATAAATTTCTGGAATTTTTTGGAATATTCTAGAAACGTTTTGGGAATTTTCTGTAAAAGTGCACTTAAATGATAAAATTATAATTTTATTAAAATTAAAATTTTTAGTTATTGTTACAGTGTTCAGACTACTGTAGCAGTCTTTATATCGCGTTGAAAATTCCTGAAACTTTTTCAGAATCGTTCAGAAAGCGTTTTAAGTATTTTCGACAAAAACCGCACTAGGGACAAAACCATAATTCGTTGAAATTAAGCTGACCAGCCCTGCTACAAATGACCGAATCACAGTAGCAGTGGGCTGATCCGATTCCACGGTTGAACTAGTTCGCCGGCTTTCTTTGTCGCTCGATTTGTTAAACTGATAAACTAATTCATGTGTAATTGCAAAAAATATTTCTGAATTTTTTTTTTATCCGAAGTCTAACATTTAATCACACTTTGATATTGGACATCAATGAGTGATTAAAGAGAAATATGGATGAATAATTTATATATATGATATCGATTATTCGTCCAGACAGGAAAATTTTAAAAGTCGGTTTTGCCAATGATGATACTATCGCAGCAAAGATGCCAAGATAAATCAAATAAAAATATTTAGGGATGTGATCCCGCACATTTACGCCATGCGCTTTTAAAATGTACCTACTAACAATAAACATTTTCAATTTTAAACCACTGATCCCATTCTACCGAACTGCTTTGTGCAGAAGACCTTAGAGTTGTAATACAATAACTGTAGTTGTAATACAATTTCTTATCATTCCTCTTGAATGATGAGAGAACCTCATTTCCCCAGCACTTTGTCAATAAAATCCCACTCAATCTTGTTGTACGCTTTACTTAGGTGGAGTTTCAATGCTACGATCCCTTGTTTCCCTTGCTTCATGTGCCCTAACTTGGTGCAGACGCTCATATCAAATGATAATATCATCTGTTGACATTCTCAAGGGACTGTTTGTTGACTATGCACTTGAGGCAGGCTAAATTTTGATAGAACTAAAACAAAAATATAGAGTTTTTTTGAGGGTGATAAAAGATGAATAACATAAAATACTAGCACAAGAATCTAGCGTCCCAAGTTCCCCACCCAACCCAATCTAGAATATGTAAGCAAAAAAGAAAACAAACAGTATGACTAATTCATCCGGACGACTATCTCATCGAACCCAAGAAACCGAATCGATCTCATCCCTGGCTGCCTTGTATAATTCAAGCCTCTTAGCACACTCTTGTCTCCTTTCCATCAAGGCTGGATCTTCATCCAACAACTGTCCAAGCTGCTTAGCCTGCAAACAGATTCAAAACAAAACCAGCCATCACTGTCAATTGATATTCTCATACCTCACCCATGGAAATGGAACTACTCTCGTGGTCTTAAAATATTATGCAATGACAGTGAAATAGGTACCTCTTTCTTGCCTATTTGTGTGTAGAAGTGATTTAATAATGACAGCTTGGCCTCCCTAACTTGACAATAAACAACTGCTTTAGGAATAGTGTTCCTAAGTGTTTCTGACACCATACCCACATATGAGGACACATTTGATCCTATCCTCCTAAAGTGGCCCTCTGAATACCGATCTACTGCCTGCGAAGCAGTATTTCCCGGGTTTCCTGCTTTCTCCACTTCCTGGGGAAGCCTACGAAAGAATTCAACTGTTAAATATGAAGCTTCCATATCAACCAAACGGATAACTGTCTTCTTGCCCTCATCACGGAACCTTTCCAAAGCCTCGTTGGCAGCAGCTGCTATCTCAGCTTGCAAAGTTGGGAAGCGCTTCAGCTCCTGATTTTGCAAACACAATTAATACATAAACCCTTTTTCTGTTACCAAGAAAACCTTTAGTACAACTGGACAACTCTGAGAAAAGTTAAATTCAGTCAAGTTTAACCTGAGTTTCTCCAATTGACTTCCTCACGAGCTCTTTCAGTACAAAGTGGACCTACACCATAATATCTCAAATCAGTATAGATCTTCTGATATTTCAATATTGGCTTTCTCAACTTCCAGAATTGACTTGAACATCCTTTTCAAGCAATAACTAGCAATCAGTAATTGCAGCAACTGGGACAACTTACCGCATCCACAGAAGCTTCAGCTGGGCCTCGGAAATAACTCAGTGAACCCTCAATTAGGCGTCGGTAACCTTGCTCTGGGGCAATCAAGTGAGGCTGATAACCATCTGCCTCTGACACTACTTTCTTTACATTCTGCAGAGACAGATGCCGGTCAAATGGAAGCTTCCTCAAAGCAGCAGGAAGCTGGTTGTCAAAGACTCCATAAATACGATCACCTCCAGGTCGACTGAGATAAAATGAAATCCAAAGAATAATCAGGCATCATATCCCACGCATGCAATCACTTTAAAAGTAGCAAGTTATTCAGTTGAATTGTATGGGGCTAAGAACAGATGTACAGGAAGATAACTTGTCCCTATAAGCTAATTCATTCATAGTTCCACTACGGAATTAACAGCTCATCAAGAAAACCATGGAGAGAGCTGGCAGTAAGGTTTACAAGTTTAGATCTAACTACCTATATTAAGATGATGATGATGGTAGTAGTAGTAGTAATAATAATAATAATAATAATAATTCCTATAGTCCTAAACCAATTGAGGTTGGAAAGTGCCACACTTGAAGAAGATTAGACAGCACGAAACAGGCAAATGATATTAAATATGGTCAAACCAGTAACTACCTATATTAAGATGATGATGATGATAGTAGTAATAATAATAATAATAATAATTGATATAGTCCTAAACCAATTGAGGTTGGAAAGTGCCCCACTTGAAGAAGATTAGACAGCATGAAACAGGCAAATGATATTAAATATGGTCAAACCAGTAATCCCACCCCCCAAATACAAACGGGCACACAGAGAAAAAAACTTGAATATATCATAATTTGACCACTAAATGAACTACAACCGTAGGTACATAAAAGAATCGAAAGTTGACAGGCAATTACCCTCCCTCCAGATGCTCCTTGAATATCCGGTCAAATGCTCGGCAAATTTCCAAGATAGTGTATAGTTGAGCCTAAAAAAGGACATCAAAGTTAGGAACAACACAGTAAAATCTGAATAACCATTAAGTTTAAAGACACTCACTCCAGCATCAACAGCAATAGGCCGACCAAGATGGTCCATCTCAGATTCAAGTTCTTCGATGCTTTTGTTTATCAAGGATGTGATACTTGGTATCCAAGACCTAATTACAGACTCCAAGTGCTGAAAACAAGGCACCCCGTCAAAATTTTATTCAGCTAACCGAAAAAAAAAAGTCATCTTAAATCACTAGAAGCTCGAAACAAACCTTTGACAGAAGCTTTGCAAGATACTCTGAACCCATTTTACTTGCTAAGTGTCCATAGTCTGGACTGGTTGCAAAATACTCACGTTCCTTGCGCCTTGCAACAATCATGTCAATATTTCTATTTATATCCGCTTGTGAGCGGTTCACAATTCCTACCCAAGGATGTTGCAGTCGATAAGATCTTCCTTCGAGCACCTTAGGGTAGAGATGCAAGTTAAAACTCATCCAATGTTCTCAAATAATGAAGCAGCTTTTCAAAAAGATGCACAATACACAGTAGAAAAACAATACAAAGACTAGGGGTGGCAAAACGAATCAATGAATCGAATTTGTATCGAATCCTAAACGAATCGAATCAAAATGTGATGGATTCGTATTCGATTCGTTTATTAAACGAATCGAATACGAATATTCGTTTAGTCATGATATTATTTAATAAAATAATTTACCACACTTGATTTACATTAATTATTCATAAATATATACATATGAAATATGTAGTTAATATATTTACTAAAAACACTTCACCAAATATCGAAAATATTACTTTTTCTATGGTAATTAGCTATAATTTCTCGAATCTTTCAATTTTAAATAAAATAATAAAACGAATCCTAAACGAATCAATGAGCTTAAATTCGTATTCGATTCGTTTAATAAACGAATCGAATCGAATTGAATCATTTATTAAACGAATCCATTTTTTCAAACCCGTATTCGCTTTAAAGCGAATCGAATCAAACGGATAAACGAATCCTGACCCAAATTGCCACCCCTAACAAAGACTATAGTGACAGTAGAAAGTCTCTGGGATCACTTTCCACGTACCAAATACCACTCTACCACATG